>MJUU01048916.1:64850-76335 GCA_002080025.1 Modiolus philippinarum
AATGCACAGATATTACAAACAGATTACACTGGTTAGCGCAGCAGACTCTCAACCCTTAGTACCTTGAGAGTCTGAGAGTCTGCTGCGCTAACCACTACACCACCAAATCCATGTTCAAATTTCGGTTAATTAATATACTTAACTCTCATATTACGTGTCAAAATAAATTTGCAGCTCACTCTATTTTAAATCCCTTTGGTCTCCCACAGAGATGGCGTGGGCAGTGTAATCTGTTTGTAATATCTGTGCATTCGAAGAACAGCCAAATCCCTCGGTGGGAAGGCAATCTCGATATTCATTTCTCTAATTCTAACCCCGTTGGGTTCCTACGATAGACCGTTATATTTTAATTTTTAGGCCCTGCATTAGCGTAAATATTCGCAAATCCGGGGAGATGAACAAGTTTCCACCTTGACTGAATTTATAGACAGTTTATATATATAGAGACATTCTGTGAAATTTCAAAAATCTGGATTGAAAACTGTAATTGGAGTTGATTTCACAACCTACGTGCTCTCTGTTAGAATAGGGATAGAAATGACTTAAGTTCTTAAGTCCGGAAAAGTAAGAGAAAATTTCTGAAATAATTCTATAAAGTCGGGTGTACATCTTAAATATTTATAGCTTTATATATAGAAACAATCTGTAAAGTTTCAAAGATCTGGGTCGAAAACTGTAGGAGAAGTTGATTTTACAAAACAGGTACACTGTTTTCCCCACCCACCGTCCGCCCATCCAACATTCACCATACTATAACCCAGATTTGCACTACTAGTATGTGTAACCCGGTAAAAAATAAGACGAAATAAAAAAAAATTGAAAAATTTAAACAATAAAGGGCAATAACTCCTACATGGGTATTAAGATTTTCATTAAAATTTACAGGTACGTAATCTTGACATGCTTAACGCGCCATTTAAAGTTGACCTTTATCTTTCATAATTTTTCTAATAAAAAATAAAAAAATATAAAAATTTTGAAAATTTTACGGGAAAAGGGCACGATGGGTTTTCGGATTACTTCAAAATTGCAGGGCAAATAGATCTTGTCATGCTTATCATATTCACCCCAACGTCAGATTTTAATGCCCTGGATCTTTAGATCGGGGACACATTGTTTTTGTCCTGTCTGTTTGTATGTATGTATGTATGTATGTACATGTGTGTATGTCTGTCCGCACTTTAACCTGGCTCAAAACTTTTGAACTAAATGCGATTGGTCATTTATATTTAGTAAGTGTGTTGATCCTGTATAGCTGAACATCATTATGTAAATTTCACTAAGGTCAGGCCAGGGGTCAAGGTCACAGATCAAAAGGTAAAAATCTAGATTTTGGTATAGCTCGTTAATTATAATTGCTAGAGACTTGATATTTTGCATGTGACTAGATCTAATAGAGCTTAGTGGAAATTTACCATCACGACTTTTGTCAGGTCATAGGTCAAGGTCACTGAGTGCAAATTTGAAAACTTTAACAAAACCTGTAAAATTGCCTATATTTTTTCAACCATATGTGAAAGGACCTTTATAATTGGCCTGTATATTGTTTATATACAACTGAACAGCCTATGCTAATTCCACTGAGGTCAGATCAGCTAAAGTTCACAGAGGTCAAAATATCAATATCTAGATTTTGTTTTAGCTCGTTAATTATAATTGCTAGAACCCTGATATTTTATACGTGAATAGATCTGATAGAGCTTAGTAAAAAAGTCTAATAAATCTTAATTTCTAGTGTACATTGCAATTTTCACCATTGATTTTGTATTGTAAACATGATTGCTAACGGGGGCATAGTGTTTCACAAACACATCTTGTTGATATCTGTAACGGATTTCGAGTTATTTGGAAAAAAACAGCAATTTATCCCTATGTTCTATTTTTAGAAACAGCGTTCATATTGTTTGATCTATGGACTGATCGTACACAATTTTGAAACTGCATACCCTTGTGACGATTCAGGCCAAATTTGGTTACAATTGGCCCAGCAGTTTCTGAGGAGAAGATTTTTGAAGTTATTGACGGACGACGGAAGCAATGTGATGACAGAAGTTCACATGGCCTTTTAGGCCAGGTGAGCTAAAAACTAGTAGTACTGTGGTCCGCTGGGCCAAAAATGAATACTCCTTCAAAAGTATTATACAATTATTTCAGCAGTTGTTCAGACCAAATTTGAAATCCCCCCACTCATACAAGCCAAGAAAACAGGAAGTGGTAATAAAGCAATAGTTAGGTCATAGTTAAACATCAAAGAATCGGCAAATAGGAAGTGCATGCACAACAGACCTGTAAATGGCTTACACATTACAACTTATTATTATAAAGCTCCAGTCCAAATTTGAAATCATTCCCACTGATAGAAGCCAATTAAACTGTGTTGAAAAATTCTCATCGATTATGGGTTATAGTAAAACTTCAACATATCGTCAAACAGGAAGTGGTAATACGGAAGACCTCAAAATTGCTTACACGTTACAACTCATTATAAGGCACCAGACCAAATTTGAAATCATTCCCACCCATCCATTCAAGTAAACTGCAACGAATATTTCTCATCCACAGTGTGTTATAGTAAAACTTCACAACATATGGATAAACAGGAAGTAGCAATATGGAAGATCTGAAAATAGCTTACACGTTACAACTCATCATAATCAAGTTTCTTACCAATTATGAAATCATTCCAACATCTAACAAGCTGAGAAAACTGTGACCAAAATTTCTCATCCAAAGTGTGTGATAGTAAAACTTACTTATCGACAAACAGGAAGCAACAATATGTCAGACTTGAAAATAGCTTACACGCTATAACTCATCATAATCAAGCTTCTGACCAAATATGAAATCATTCCAACATATAAAGGCTGAGAAAACTGTGACCAAAAATGTGTGACCTACGGACGGATAGACGAAACGACGGAAGGATACCGCCATCACTATATACCCGCCTCTTTTTCAAAGCGGGGGTATAATGAGACCCTTTATCATTGAGGTTTTTTGCACTGTCTATGCCAGCCTTAGACCAGGTGAGCTACAGGCTCTTGAGAGCCTCTAGTTTTACTTAGATTGTTTTAGTTGGTGGTCAACAGATTTTGCTTAGCTTTTACACTCTCCTATTACATTATAATAATGGATAAAAAGGGCTTATCTTTTTTATTCCATTTCTTTATTTTCATGAGTTTGGGTCCAGTTCATTAATGTATCAAGGCCCTTATTGTTTCCAGTAAATTACTGTGTCCAAATTCATTGTAGTTTACACTTGTTCAAATTTCAGTGGTCGACATATTTAGGTTGTATCGTGCTGCGCTCAGCGTACCCCTTTATTATTTTTTTTCGGATGCAGGAATCATTCAATACGACATTATTTCAACGGGAATTTGAGATCATTCATTTTTGAGCCCTGGAATTTGGGATAATAAAATATCTACCCCTAATAGGGCACCATGTCCACAACTTTCGTCAATTCGAACTGAAATGAAATTCTGACTAACTGACACTATTGTTGTAGAACATGAATCCGTTAATACTATTTTTTGTTGTTGATCTCAATCCCAAATGAGCTGAAAGTAACTAGAGCCTTTTGTCATATTTGTTTATGTAAATATACTGTTTGCCTTGCAAGATCATTCTGGGTGGACTCATTCCACTGTGTATTGATAAGAACAACTAACTCAGTTCACCATGACAAATAAACATAGCATAAATTCTCAATTTATGTGAGGTTTAGGCAAGACTAAATGTAACATTGAAGCCAATACGGGACTTTTGAAATCATGTTCACTCCGGAAACAGATCTATTTTTATACGTAAAAAATCAATACAGTGTGAGGGAATCTAACTCGAATAATTCAAGCCCTCTCCGTATCCCATTCTCTCCTTCTACGAGGGCTTGAATACTTTATGATCATTGCACGCTGTACACTGATTCAGTGTACCAATCAAATTACTTTATATCTCTGATCATGCGAAACGAAGATAGGCTTATTCGCCGTGACGTCACAACCTCGAAATTTTTACCTGTGGAGCCTTTTGGCCGGCAAGAAATCGTAATCATTAATTAGGGTAAGAAAAATGTCATTTTCAATTAACTTGTATGGTATTGTTTTTAAAGGTAATTTGATCATTTCTTATGATCTGAATTGAACACATTTTACAGTTTAACAGGATATGAAAATTTTCGATGTATGATTATTTTTATTTGATCTAATTGACGTTTTTTTAAAGTATTCAGAATTTTCACAATTTCCAAATATATGAAATGCACATTTCAAAGTTTTCAGAGGAAATATCGGTAGAAAAATATGAAAATCTCGAAGTTTATTATGCATTTTAGATATCCAAAATCGGACTAGTATGTAAAAAGTTATTTGAAAAATAAAATTCTGCCCCATTGTTATACAATGCAATTTATTGCTGAAATACAATTTTGCCAACCAAAACATTTATTTTGTGACGTCACTGATTGGATTCGCGAACAAGCCTATAAACAAACGATGTTGAAATTTTATCGATTGGAGTGTACATAACTTTAATTATTCGCGTAAGTTCTTAATAAAAAAGTACAATCACATGAAAGGTATATAAATTCAATAAATAATTGAAAATGTTGTATATCGCGGAAGAAAGTAAAATATCATTGTCAGACCGAAGAATGTATTTGATGTCAAAACTGAAAATATCTAGTACATTTATGACGCGTAAAATCATGTAAGGTACGATATTTTAATTTTTAAACTTAAAGTGTATTAGGTATTTATTGTACAAATTACGAACTTAAGTAAAAATTCAAATATGAAAACTGGTACTGACATGTGTATTCATTAACGAAAGTTATTTCCAGTTAAAAAAAAATCGCAAGACGAAATTTCGAAGTACACTAAATATTGGCTAATATAATGTTTCAAAAAATAATATCCTTGATTTTCAGCATATCTTATAACTTCTATTAATCATGTCCATTAAATTGCAAAACACAACATTACAGTTACGTCAGGTGTTAATTAAACAGCAGGATACAAATAAATTATTGACTTTAATTACCATACAACAAGTGTAAACTGATAGAGTCTGACATGTTAATTGTTTATTTGTATACAACGCGATTTTTTTAAACACAACCCGCCGGTAAACTTCAAAGAAACTACTAACTCTCTGTCACAATATGTAAATATATTCTGCGTTTGTTAATCTCATCAAAGATATGTTTGTAAAGTTTTTTGATATCATATATCAATTTTTGATTTATTTAGGGACAATATATACAATATTGTAAATATTTTCCCTGCAACTGATTTATTAAATCAATTTTTTATTACCCCCAAAAAAAATCAGACGACTTTGTTCCCTCAGTTCATAGCAGTAACCCACATCCGATTGACATAGAATCTTTAAACATACCCAACTTTGATATTCAATTTATTTGCATGTACAGTGGTACAAATATTCATACAGTTTGGCACTGTTTTAAGGAGTTGCAGACAGAAAATGTGAGGCTTGTTTAGGATAGATTGGGATACGGGATATTTTCTACTTTTGTTAATGGGATATTTGGGACAAAATGCACCGGGATATGGGATATTTTGACCATGGAAAACGGGATATTTCAATAATTAATGGGATATCTTCAATTTTCAAAGGGATATTTTAGTCCAGACTTACTGGGATATGGGATATTGGGACCCCCTCTAAACAAGCCTCACATGTCCCAAAATGCACCCAAAACGTTGAAAACGACAAAATCCAGAAAGTTCAACGGGCAATCATTTTTTGACAATTTGTTCAAACCAACATTCCTTTTAATATGCACATCTTTGTGTAGACAACGTTTCAAAAGAATCTTTGGAAGAATGTAGCTAGGAGGAGTTGAAGACACAATATGAATAATTTTTAATGATATATATGCATACAAATCATCTATATGAAATTAGGGTTCTCAACTTTAAATTGTTTTATTTGATGAGTCTGCAAAGTCCAAACTTCATCCCAAGGACATATGAAGCTAAGATTTGGCACCTACATTGTATCAAAGGCGTATACAGAATGACAAACGCAAGTGATATCATACATGTAAATGATGGAATACGCCTTCCTGATTTTTTTGATTGGTGTCCCTGTTGCACTATCAGGTAACTTGTGGTAAGAAGTAGTTTTTCATGCATCACATCCACTAGCAGATACGTTATGATCTTGTTTGGCCATTTTGATCTTAACACTGTCTTGACAGACTTAATAAAATTTTGTTCAGATGGTGTAAGATATCTAGTCGTTTTTCGAGATAATAGCTTTCAAGGACGATCAAGACCTGTTCAGTTTATGAAGATAAAACAAGGTAATTACGTTCAAGGGCGATCAAGATTTGTTCAGTTTGTTCCGATCAAACAAGATCAAATCGTCTTGATCATTCCTGAACGCAAATTACAAGTGGATCTTATTTGATCTTAAGCTATCTTAAAACGTCTTGATCGTCCTTGAAATCAATTATCTTGAAAATTAACTTAAAATCTTACACTGTCTTAACAAAGTTGTGTTAAGCCCGTCAAGATCGTGATAAGATCAAAATGGCCAAACAAGATCATAACACATCTGCTAGTGATCCTCACAAAGCAAATTCTGACAGTGCAGTGGTGACACCAGAGGGGACAAAATATGGTGCATTCCAATCAATAGAATATGTTTATCTAATTCAACTAACTGAATACATATAGCAAGACTGACAGTTGATCTTTCAAGACTCTTATGTTCTGAATTGTTTCATTCTCTGTTCTGGAAGTTGGCATGGTTGGTGGATTACCTTTTGATTTTCGGGGGTGAGGGGGGATTTTGCCTACAAAAATCATTTATTACATGAAAAATTTTTAAAAATTTATTTATTTACCCCAAATGTCACATCAGATTAATTATTTGCATTTGCAACAAAATAATATATTAATTCTAACTGGCACCAAGATTACATTATTTATTTACAAAACCTTCCAAGACCCCCCCACCCCTTAAATCAAATGGTCACTCCCTTTAACAGTCAGTCCAGCATACATGTAAACATTGAATTCATGCAGTTTTGTAAATCCATGTAAATGAAGCTTGTCAATCATGATAGCCCTTACCATCTCCAACAAAGACTAGTTCCTGCCAAAGTACTCGAACTTCCACTGCTCGATCTGTTTACTTTTGTTGGGACATGAAGGGGATGCCTGCATTTCTGTGAAGTTCTTTTCCAGTAAATGTGTAAGAATTGGCACTTACCTAATCCTTAGAATGCGTGTATGTCCCGCTGGTCGACGGTCGGTGGAATTTGTACAACAGCTTCATGAACTTGTTCAACCAGAAAGAGGCTAGGGCACATGTGGAACTCCCTGATTTGGGGTCTTTGGGTCTTACCAATAACTGGAAATACCACCTGATACTACACTCCCCCAGTTTTATTGTTTAGGCCCCCGCCAGGTAGAGGTCCATCAGATGGGGACCTCATTCCTAGGGCCTTTCCAGGAAATACAAGGGTTTTTTTCACCAATTGAATAGATCTTCCATGTTTGTCTCACTACTTTGAGAGGGTCTAAATCAGTCAACGCCAATCAAGGGGCATGGTCACTATGTGTATCATGTCAATATCTGGAATGCAGGGGGTTTTGAACAACTGGTACCACTTGCCATACAAAAAGGGCAAGTAGCCAATAAAACCGCACATGCCATTGTCTGTCGATGTAAATTCAAAACTGACAACCAAAGGTTCACCATAACTTCAAAACGGATCAATTCAACAAGTAAAACTCCAAACAAATTCAAAAAACTATTTACATGTAAACATTCCCTCCTCCAGATATATTTCCAAAAAGGCTTAAGCTGGCAGGTCTGGTGTCTGGCCTAAACTCTGACCACAGTGATTGCACTTGGTTTTAAGGCCAAAAACTCCCAGCACACACAGCTCTGCCCCTTCCAAATAACTGGACAAACTGATAGAGATTGCAGAAGGGCCACAGAGTGGCCTAGGCCTGATCTCTCTAACTTCTGAACTGTGTCACAGCCACCAGCTTTTATCTCAAACATCAAATTGCAAGGCATCCCAGATTTTGTTATCACTTGACATGAGCTTTGCCAAGATTTACATGTAACATGGTTGGTAATTGGCCCACCTGACAAATGAAATGTAGGCAAGGGCCAGCCAACAATGGGCAAAATCAAACCAAGTGCAAGGTCAAAGCTCTGTAGCCAAAACCCCTGGGGAATCTGACTAAAACAAGACACTGTCTTTTCAAGGGCTGGGGTTTTTCCCTTTCCTTTTGTGAAAGGCAACTGAGGGTGTTTCTCTGGATCCGCTGTCCTTGCAAGATCTATTGAGGTGTAGGGTCCATATTTGAAATTCAGTCTAGCCAGTGAAATACCTGGGTTCCATTGTTTGGACTGCAGATTAGGGGTAGCCACAATGATTGCTCTATAATATCCAAGGCCATTGGCTCCTCCTACAGAGAATACATTATGGGTTTTCTGTGGGTAATGGAGGTCCAAACGATTGATGTGGGAAGACTTACCAGGGTCCCATGGATGCAGTCCTGTACTTTTTTCACTTCTGCACACAACACCTACCTGTGATACTGTTACTGTCTCATCTGGGGGTTTAGGGGCCAATGTGAATGGGCTGGTGTTCTCTTCAAACAAGTCTACCAACCTCAAGTCATATAACACAGGGCTCACACTTCTAATTATGTCATTCGCTTTGACAGGACCTGTACATAGTTGTGCTTTACTGTGAATGAAGTCATCCTTTGTAAAGGTGATAAAGTCAGCATGAGAGGATGGCTCAGGGTCATTGGTTGATGCTATCAATGACAAAGTGGCATTTGGTGGTGGAGACTTACATGAAAGGGATTGGGTACCCTCATGCCCAACTAATTCCTGCACCAAAGGCTTCTCAACTTCTTGCTTTTGTTCTGAATAAAAAAGAGTCCATATGGTCCAGACAAACTTGCAGTTTGGCCCTTACAGGGCCAATCTACAGTTGGGTGCAGACGCAACATTCCATCCAAGTGCACTCAAAAAGCGTTACTCGCGTGCACTTCGCGTGCACTTGAAAGTGATTCCATGACAGCCTGGAGTGAACTTGTGACCACTTTCAAGTGCACTTGAAAAGAAGATGCGATCGCGGGAGTGATCGCAAAGTGCACTTGAAGTGAACTTCGTGGCAGCTTAGGATTACTCTTAGCGATTGGTCAGTTCAAAATACGTGACGTGACGAAATTAACTTTAAGCAAAAAGAATGAAAACTCGACGACTTAACTCTCTTTTTAATCTATTTTTTATAATAAATAAAAACCAAAATGCCATTATAAATTATAGCGTTCTTTTGTTTTATTTATACATTCCATGTTTACATCACATTGAATCCGGGTCGTTTCGCGCCGAATCCCGTTCGCACCCTGGGTTGTTTCGCTCCTATTCCCTTTCGCCCCGGGTGCGTTCGCGCCGATTCCTGTTAGCCCTGGGTCGTTTCGCTCCACTTTTATAAATTGTTTTTTTTTAAACATATTTTTTTTTATCAGAATCTGTTTTTTTCGAGTACAGAAAGTCGAACCTCCTGCTCAAAAACAACACAATGATAAGGCATTATTAATCTGTTAATGATTTCATTGGTAGGGTATGGCATGGTATGGTATGGAATGTGGCGTTTGGAAGACAGCTGCCCACTTTACAGGCATTGTGCCTTGTGTTCTTAACATAGTTTACGTTCAAACTTTATTAATTTCATTACACATCCTGTTTGTGTATGTTTGTAAGGCTGTCCATGCGGATAGGCTAGGGAATGCTTTAGTCTCCAACAAATCCATGTCCGTAAAATATTTTATTTTCACAAAAAAATCTTAAATTGGAAGATTTTTCCCTAACATGTTACTCTTATTCCTTCAAAAATGCTAATATTTTAAAAACTGTTTCTTTTTTTTTCTTTTTTTTAATTTTTGTATAATTTCATTAGGTTTAGTACTGAATGTTTATTCTTGGATACCGCAAGATCAAAGCTCGTCTCAAAACGAAAAGTGTAAAATGTTTTTATTAAAATTTTCTCATGGAGTACATGTATTCAAGTGTTTGCGTCTTACTAATTTTAATGAATACACTGTTTAATTATTTCATTATATTCTGATATATCAAAGAATGACTAATCATCTCTTAATTATTAAACTTTTTTATAAATTCATGATTGCTTCTGATTTGCTTCTGAAACTATTTAATTAGTTCATTAACTATTTGATTAGGATGTATGGTTTGAAATCAACGTTTACTATTTTTATTATTCAAAAGTTAATCCGACATTAACTATGTTAAAATTATATATGTACATCGATACATAATTACGCATTGTATTACCTTTAATTATCGGAGCGAAACAACCCACTTTTCGGCGCGAAACAACCCGGCGCGAAATAACCCGGAGCGAACAGGTAATAGGAGCGAAACAACCCGGTACCCATCACATTATATTCTACATAAATCTTTCAAAAAAGGGTATTGCACCAAGGCCTATGTTCATGCTTGAGACATTAAATTCATATGTTATTTCAAAAAAACTTTCTCGCAATACCAAATTTATACATCGATTTTCAAAAATCACCTCAAAAGTGGGAGATATTATTTGTCAGTGCTTATTTTATTTTCGCAACACAACATTTGTATGTATTTTTCCCAATTACCTTATAAGATTGAAATATTTTGCAGTTTAGCTGTTTTCCCTTCTCGCGATAAATTTATGCATCTTTTGTCAAAAATGAATCCAAAAGTGGGAGATATTATATGTTAGTGCTTATTTCAATTGTCGCATGTATTTTTCCCAAAATTACCTTATAAGATTGAAATATTTTGCATCTCAGCTTTTTTCCTTTATCGAGATACCAAATTTATACATCTTTTGTCAAAAATGACCTCAAAAGTTGGAGATATTATATGTTAGTGCTTATTTCAATTGTCGCGACACAACATTCACATGTATTTTTCCCAAAATTACCTTATAAGATTGAAATATTTTGCATTTCAGCTTTTTTCCTTTCTTGCGATGCCAAATTTATACATCTTTTGTCAAAAATGACCTCAGAAGTGGGAGATATTATATGTCGGTGCTTATTTCAATTGTTGTGACACAACATTCATATGTATTTTTCCCAAAATTACCTCATAAGATTGAAATATTTTGCATTTCAGCTTTTTTCCTTTAATGCGATACCAAATTTATACATCTTTTGTCAAAAATGACCTCAAAAGTTGGAGATATTATATGTCAGTGCTTATTTCAATTGTTGCCACACAACATTTACGTGTATTTTTCCCAAAATTACCTTATAGGATTGAAATATTTTGCACACCAGCTTTTTTCCTTTCTCACGATGCCAAATTTATACATCTTTTGTCAAAAATGACCTCAGAAGTGGGAGATATTATACCATAGATTTACCTATGATTATACGTCGGTGCTTATTTCAATTGTCGTGACACAACATTTATA
>MJUU01048916.1:78162-89358 GCA_002080025.1 Modiolus philippinarum
GGTACATGTACAGACACGTCTGAAACTCTCTGGACTAGTCGTAACTAAACAAAAAGTGGATTGAAGGTGTACAATGTTGACCAATCTGAAAACAGAAAATCAACAAATAACAACACAGAGTTTTGACCAATCAAACCAATTTTTCCATACGTAATTGACCAACGACGGTTATCGAAACAACATAAATTGGTCTATATAAACTCGTGATATACGATTTCGCCGTTCTTATTAAGAATGGCTCATTCATTTGCCAAACATCGCTCTTTTCTGTTGAAGGAGATGCCAGTGTAAAGCGTCCTGAACATGATGGATCAACAAAACCTTGTGACCATAGAACAGAAAGAGAACATAGAGTGTCTAAGAAGCTTTGAAGAGTAAACAGAAATCTTGTTAGACTTGTTGGAAAAAAGTGGACAAGAAGGTTTTAATGTCTAATGTCATGTGTTTACGACAGTCCCCAGAGATGATCTGGTATCTATACCGAGAAAGCCAGCACAGAAGAGATAAATTTCACGTAGGAGGTCAAGTCCACTAACGATGGTTTGCTGCTGAAAAGTGATGGAGGATGCGTACATTTTCCACTCTAAGATGGCTTAACCTGCAGTCAGAAATGTAACATCAAACACTACGTTGATTGCTTCTCGCAAAATAAAAAAAAACTGGTTTACAAGATGGAAAACTAGGATGGGGTGTCAAATGGATGGTGGACAGTTTGCGTGTAGTAATCTGGTTTTAATTGTTGCCATGACGACGGCATTGAAAAACACAAAGGAACCGAAATGGTTGAGATGACCTGTGAACACTTCAAGAAACTAATTGAGATAGATGATGCAATGCCGACCCTCATTCCAGTATTATTTACCGTTAAGCCATACTGTGTCACACATACCAACATAGATGCTGTTGCCAACTGCGACTAATGTGGTTATATTTGGTAAAGACCTAGAGTAATATAAAAAAGACAAACGGCTCTTTTCAGAGCCACCCACTTATTTAAAAAAAGAGTTTCATTTCTACATAAATCAAAACACAATGGTCACTCTGCATTTTTCCAAGCTTGTGGCTGGCTATAACTGTAACGTTATAGACTGCATACCCCCTTTTTGTTTTTTCCGATTCCTTTTTTTATGTTCAATGAGAGTTTGTTGTGGTTTCGACTTTTTGGCAGTATACTCTTGTAGTTTTTTGCGGTCCTTCTTCACCTGTTTGTTCAGTTTTGCCCATTTGGAATAAAAATCGGAACATATTTTACAAATGAATTTCTACTTGTCCAATTCAGAGTGTTTCTTTACTTCTTGAAATTTGTTACACTTTTTGGATTTTTCCCATTTTTTCTTTGGCTACTTTGTCTCATGTGCATTTACTCCATATCCTTTTATTCACCATTTAAATGTATGGGGTTCGTCTGGATGAAAGATAATTAAGGACGAATATTCCGTTGATATGCATGTCTCGATTCTTCAAATCTTTTCTCAGGTTTTAGATCCAGTGTTTGAATAGGCTGTTTAGGAAGAATTTTACCATATCCAGTTTTCAGTTCTTTCTTTTCTGCTACAAATTTCCTCATAACAGTTAGAGTGACGACGTAGATACACGACATGGCGTCCGTTCTAGAGTTGGAATTCAACTAACATAATTTGTCGTTGCATTCCAATTTCTCACTAGGAAAAACTAAATTTAAGAATAAAAAAAGTCGATACTGTCGTTGATGGTTATGTGTTCCCAAAACTGCCGTTTACTTCCAAAGCTATTTCTTTAAACTACTAAAGTCGTATTACACGAATGTTTCCTTTTTGGGGAAACAGCATATTTTACATATACTGGGGTCTTTCTGATGATGCTGCTTCTCGTCAATACTGGGGTGTGTCTGCTGCTGCTTTTAGTCAATCCTTGGTCTCTTTATACTGGTGTTGGTTGTGGTTGTGGAGAAGATTGAAAGGTATCTTTGTGGTGATGGTGGGATAATAGCCTATGCTGGTGGTGGTGGTGGGATAAAAGTCTATGGTGGTGTTTGGATAATAGCCTATCCTGGTGGTGGTGGTGATTTTCAGGTATCTTGGTGTTGGTGGAGTTGGGATAATGTATTATACTGATGGTGTTGGTGGTGGTTGTGGTGATTTTATGGTATCTTAAGGATGGTGAGGGATTGTTGGTGGATAATAAGATATTGTGGGAGCATTTTATTACCTTTTGGAAACACACCATTTGGAAATCTAAACTTCTTTCTGGAACTCTAATCATTCACTTCTTTCAATTGTTTGTCTTTAACCATTGTTCTGGAGCAATCATCTTCTTTTGACATTTGGAAATATAAACTTCTTTCTTGCGTTTCATCTTAAATTCTTTTCAAAAAAGCCACTCTGCATTTATCCGGAATTGTGACCGGCTATCCATAGGATATGCTGCATTAACCTTTTAAAAATTAAATCTTCAAATTTTGTTATCAGGAACTAGGCTAATTTTGTACAAATTGAGCTGTTCATTTATTGAATGATAAGTCTCCCAAAGTTTAAATACAACAATCGGGAAACCTACCTTCCAAAGTTCAAATCACCACCGGTGCTGTAGACTCTCCATCAGCCAGCACACGTCTCTTCAGATTGAAGTAGGAGAAACCACTCTTTTCCTGCAGGTACGAGAAGACTTGGTTGTCAAGTGTTCTGAAGCCTCTGTTGGTACCAGTACAAGAACTCTTCGTCATTCATATACTTATCCTTTGTCACCTGGTTGGTCGTCCTATTGATCTGAACTTATATTTTTTTTTCGAAGCGGTAGGGCGTCTTGCTGCACAAGGCGATGATACCATATCCACTATACGCTTCCTTGAACAAGCCTGGAGTCCTTTTGTCGTACGCTGCATGTTCTCTAGGAAGAAGTTAGTCTTCTCCATTTTACACCGCTGTCTCATCTCTAGCTTGATCACCTCTTCGAAAGTCTCTGCAGATAGAGCCTTGTATCCACTATCGGCGTCCATAGAACAATACTGGAAATCCCTTCTGTCAACAAATACATCCATAAGTTGTTATCAAACTCCAGCATTCTCAGCTTCCCATACTGGTACACAAAGCATCCAATTAAGGGGAAGGTCCAGATAGAAGGTCTTCCTACTCACCTCCAACTCGAACGTTGTGTCGTCCAGCTGATCGCATCTCCGGAAGTATGGATCCACCAGATGTCGACTCACTGGCGTGTCCTGGCAAAACAGCACAGCAGTATGGCGCTCCTTGTTGGTCATTGTCTTTCCATAGGATGAGTTGCCCTCGAATTTCATCGTCTCAGCTACAAGCTTCTTATTGGGATCCGTATCTCTGGCTCTTCTGATATAAATCACTTGGTCATCAAACTGCTGGAAACATCTAGCTTGGGTTTACTTCACCACTTGAATTTTCGTCACCCTCAATCCATATTGTTCCGGTTAATTTTGTACATAGTCGCAACAGAGAATTTTCGGTATTTGGTCGTATTTCATTCGATCCGTTCTAGCTTGTTATACAACTTAATCATGTTTTTTCAACTGTTCTTTGCTCTCCGTCATTCACCTAGAAATATTCTATGATCTTGCTGATTATTATATGTATCAATTGGCTGGAGTCACTACAAATGAAAAGGCACTATTTTTTATAGTACTATTTTCGAGGTCTGTCAAACATTGGCGTATTGAAATAGTGTAGTGCGCCCTGACAATATTATGGCTTTGACATTCAACACAATCTGGGCACACAGAAGCTATAGTTAGTCGTCATATAAGCGGGAGGTTGATGCATCAATAAACCTGGTTTAACCCACCATTTTATTTATAAAATGCCCGTTCCAAGTCGGGAATATGACGGCTTGCCAAAAATGTTCTGTGTCGGATTGTGTTCCCCTGATTCAGTCGAATGTTATACGGATTTTCCTTACTGGTCTCTTCCTTTGATCGATTCTGACTTTTGTTGTCACTTTCATATTTTGCACATACCATTTCATCAACGATTTAATGATCAGGATCTTCTCCCCAAATATGCTACCAATCAAACACTTCCTCTTCTAAATCATGCTCCCTCTCTCCTCAGCATAAGTTCTTATGTGGTCTCCAATATCTTCCCTGGACATTTCTGTATTCTAGAAGACGGGAGACATTTCTGCAAACTTCTCATTTAGGTCGTCGGGTACTTCCAAGTCGATTTCCACAGCACCGAAGATCCGGTCATCCAACACCGCTTCATAAACAGACTGCTCTGACATCTTTAACTGCCCATTACACGGTCTCTGTCTGTTCTTAACAAAATCTGCACAGTCGGATTTTCCTTCTTCATCTTCTCCCATTCACATTTCTATATCTGTGTTACACCATAACCATTCACCAACAAGTACTGTATCTTCTGCTGGGTTTGCTGGTACCGTATTTCCTTCGTCTGGCATTTTTCATCTGCATTCCCCTAATTTAACACTCGATCAATTCCATGCCAGTAACATTCCTAGAACTCGTACACTATTTGGTCTCATTCACATAACCTTCATCAGACAATCTTCTCATCCCAATCAACTTTTCTCTGTCGTTGCCCTGGTGTCTGACGCGGTAACCAGTCTGATGAGCTTCCTATTCCAACCAGTCAATGGCCATCATCTCGTATCTTCTGGGAGTCTCTCTCTGACGCACAAGTCTTTGTTCTTTTCATTAGGCAAGGTGAAGTAGCTCTCCTAGTTCTGGAAAATAAACTTTAACGTCAACCCTGGTTCGCTGATTCCATCTTTGAAGATATCCACGTTCTGGGTGTGGTAGTACTGGTACATCCGCTCGATGGCTTCCAACAAAGGCTGCACATCTTTATTGTTGTACCAAACCAGGAACTCCTTCATGCTGGTCATCTGCAGGCCTTCTCACACTCCCTGGCACAGCTGGTACTCATCTTCTGTAATGTTACTATTCTTCAGACTGCTAAGAAAGCATTTTTGGCTGACAGCTGGCTAACCTCAAGTTTCTCCAAGGACGTCATCCATTCATTGGGGAAAAATCTCTTCTCCACACAACCATACGCTTTCAGGAACTGACTGTAGCTTAATCCAGGAGCCAGGTAGCTGGTAGTATGGTAGTATCCGGGAACTTCAGCACTTCATTCTTCACACACATAAAGTTGTTGCTTCTCTTTACCACGTAGTTTATCTTATGAATCTTCACCAGTTCTGGAAAAAACTATTTTTATGGCATCAACATAATATTTTCCTGAGTTATATCCTAAAACTGGCAGCTCTTTCACTCCAACTTCTGCTGTATCTTATACAGGTAGTGCTTCTTCTCAAAAGTCTTTCCTGGATCTCCTGGAACACTTCTCCATAAATCTTCTGTAGGCATCATCGCTGATCTCTGTCAAGAAGCTCAAACAGGACTCCACAGTCTTCTTTGAATCACCCTCGGACACAAAGCACACTGGTACCGAGTACCCAGGCTCGTTGGAACACACAGACACGCTCAGTAGGACATGTTGGTTGGTCAATTCCACTTTTTCCGAAGGTCTTTTATCTGTAGGCTGCAGCATCACCTCGATGTCAAAGGTGGCTTTGTGAGGATAATACCGATCCTCATCTGCTACGTAGATGGACTCGTCTCCCAACTACTCAAAGATCGTAATTGATCGGATTGGTAAACACCTCCAGGAAATTTGTATACTGTAAACGTGGAAATTTTCGCGGGGTGTTATTTTCGCGAATTTGTTGGACAAACATTTCGCAAGGGGGTTCATTTCGCGCTCAAGGCCTACCTATTCGACAATGTTATTGCTTTTACATATGGCAATTCAAAACCAAAGTATTTGTGTTGGGAGAATTTTCGCGGATTTTTCCTAATCGCGAATATAGCGAAATTACTCCCACGCGAAAATTTCCACGTTGACAGTAATTACATCTCCAGTGCAGGTCTTCTCATGACGATGCAGCATACCGATATGGGTCCACAATCTGTGACACTTCGAACACAAGTATCTAAGGAAGTAATTCTCCATATCTGTAATGTTGCTAAAACGCTACTGGTAAAGGTTCAGGTTCGTAGCTGTAAGGTGACCGTCGTACCAATTTAGCTGCAACGTCTCAATATTCTATCTGCTGGAGGTCATAGACAAACACGTTGACCTTGAACTAATGCTTCAACACCACCAAGTCACCCAAACACACTCTGGAACTCTGAAGCAGCCATCTGTCTGTTCTGGAGGTACTCCCTGTAGTACGTCTTGACTGGAGTCTCGACATCTCTCACTGCAGCACCTATGTGTACGGTCAATCACTTGAAAAAACACAGATCATCCTCATACATACCACTGGATCCACGAACTAAGGCTGCTACTCCTCTGTTCAGGTACATGTAATCAGGCAAAACCACTCTGGCACCAATAGGATGCTGGATCAGCTTATAATGTAACATTTGTCATCAGGTGGACTACCTATTTGGTGTCTTTTCTCTGTTGCCGTACATACTCCAGGACATCACATCGTGTCTGCTCAGCTTTTGAATTTCTCCAAATCTTCGGCCGTTCAATGATATGTAGCGTCTCAAAAAAAAACCCGGAGTTGTTCTGGCTCGGACGGTAGTACTGCAGCTCTCCAGCCTCTATGTGTCTCAGGATAAACCCAAAGGACAGGTTTATCTTCACAATTGTGGTCTGCTGGCTGACCAGGTACCGCACAATCTCTTCAAAGGTTGAATCGTCAGATCAAGCTGGTTCAGAGTGAAGCAGAACAGGTCCTGGACACGGTTACCGGTCGCCTCTTCTGTCCGTATGGACCTCCGGTTCCTCAGAACAGGGTCCTAGTCTTTCGATCTTCCGGCAACACCACAAGTTCAGCAGAACTCTCGATGGCTGGAGGTGACTCTGTCTTTGTCTGCTTCACTACATGTCCAGGCTCTGGTACACCTGGTCTCTTCATCGATGGTCTCTCCTTGATATCTGGTCTCTCATGCAGAGTACTTTGACGTGCTAGGTTGAATGGGTCATTGAAGCATGGGCCACATACTTCACATCTAAGGCTGTAGCTGTGGATTGCTTCGTGTCTTCTTCTGTTATCAGCTCTGGTGAATACATTGTCACAGACGCTGCCGCTGTAGGTCTGCTCTGACTTCTGTCCTTCTTGCTAGTGGGTCTTCTGATGCCTATCTCGGGCATCCTTCTAGACAAAGTCATTTCTAGCAATATACAACACAAAACAACACATAACACCTCACAAGATAGAGATAACTTGCGAAAATCGAATAGGCAACGAATAGGTAACAGGGTTCCAGCGGAGCATGGAGACGTATGCATGTGTATTAATGGAGTCATTTCATATCTAGCAACTTACTTCTAGCAATAAACAACACAAAACAACACATAACAACCCACAAGATAGAGATAACGTGCGAAAATCGAAAAGGCAATGAATAGGTAAGAGGGTTCCAGCGGAGCATGGAGAGGTATGCATGTGTGCTAATGGAGTGATTTTACATCTAGCAACTCAATTCTAGCAATAAACAACACAAAACAACACATAGCAACTCACCAGATAGAGATAACGTGCCAAAATCGAATAGGCAACGAATAGGTAACAGGTTTCCAGCGGAGCACGGAGGCGTATGCATATGCGTTAATGGAATGATTTCACATCTAGCAATTCATTTCTAGCAATAAACAACACAAAACAACACATAACAACTCACAAGATAGAGATAACCTGCGAAAATCGAATAGGCAACGAATAGGTAACAGGGTTCCAGCGGAGCATGGAGACATATGCATGTGTGCTAATGGAGTGTTTTTACATCTACTAGCAACTCATTTCTTGCAATAAACAACACAAAACAACACATAGCAACTCACAACATAGACATAACGTGCCAAAATCGAATAGGCAACGAATAGGTAAAAGAGTTCCAGTGGAGCATGGAGACGTATGCATGTGTGTTAATGGAATGATTTCATATCTAGCAACTCATTTCTAGCAAAAAAAAAACAACAACACAAAACAGCACATAACAACTCCAAGATAGAGATAACGTGCGAAAATCGAATAAGAGACGAATAGGTAACAGGGTTCCAGTGGAGTATGGAGACGTATGCATGTGTGCTATTGGGGTGATTTTACATCTAGCATCTCACTTCTAGCAATAAACAAAACAAAACTAAACATAGCAACTCACAAGATAGAGATAACGTGCCAAAATCGAATAGGCATCAAATAGGTAACAGGGAGCTTTTTTTCACCTATCGCAACGAGGAATGAATAAAACTAAGTTTTTGTTATCAATCACATGCTGCTGTGACGTCACTTGTGCTGCCGTTAGTGTTAAAAATCTTATGTTAGTTAAACTGAAAAAAGCGTCATTTTTTATACTTAAGTCATTCTAAAATCTCCTATTTAATTTTTTTAAAATAAATACGGAAACATATTTTCGTTCTTTTTTTTCAATCGGGATATTTATCTTCCAATGTTATCACTTTCTTGGTAAGAAATTTTTCCTTGACCTGCTGACTNGGGCGATTTTCTGAAGTTCTGAGAGGACAGTACTTGTCAAAAGAAGTCGTTGTCAAACAATGCATCTTCCATTCTGGCAATAATATATGTTCAGTTATTAAAAAAAATCCCAATTTTTGCCTTTTTGTTTAATGCCGTTATTAATTTCTAGTACCAGTATTTGGTTTGCGATAGTAACTAAACCTTCTTACATTATACGCTTGTTCATCTTAGAAATCTCAAGTAGGCTTATAGATCAAATTATCAAAAGTTATACAAAGGTGTCGATATTTAAGACATACCTGTTACATGAAATATTAGTTATTTCTTAGGTGTCAGTGTTTCTTCAGTATTTTTCAAATACCAATGCATTGTATACTATAGTGTACTCTCTATAAGAAGAGGGTCTTTCAGAAATTTGTTTTATTTATACATAGCTTTACTATATTTTATACGACTGTTTTATTTGATCTATCTGAAGCATTGCTAAAGTTGGTGTTAAACACCAATTAATCAATCAACTTACTTACCAATCAATCAATTAATCAATAGAATCAATAAATGTGGGTCTCGATGGAGTATAAGCGGGAAGCGTGATTGGCCTTTTTAAGTAAGCGGGAAACGGGATCTTGGCAAAAAGGTGAACTTGAAAACGGGAAAGGATGTCGAGCGTGAAGAGGGAACCATTGAAAATTGAGCCCGTGAATCCGGGAAAAGCCGGCCCTTTAAGAGTCTTTGTAAAATATTTTCCCGCTCGGAAAACGGGAAAATGGATAAAAATTGCCGGGATTTCGGGAAAGGGACCCCCCATCGAGGCCCCCATAAATCAATCAAGCAATCAACAAACAAGTTAAGGATGATAATTAAATGAAGAATAGGGAATAGGGGATAAGTAAATGGCGAGACCTCGCTGTGTTGAAGACCTACGGTGACCCCTAGATGCTTTGTTTTTTGTCTCTTCAACCTGGATATGGGATGTTGTCTCCTTGACATTTACCCCATTTCCTTTCTTTTTCATACAATGAAAAGGGGACATCTTAAAATTAAAAATAAGGTAAAGAAATTGATATAAATCAAACGAAACTTATACACAAAATATTTCCTGTCAAAATATTATGTGAACATTGAATTTCTATGAATGAAATATTTTCTTAAACACTTGAATGGCATTTTGTTACAGTAAATATAATAAATGACTTTTACAATATGACACCTCTGCATTTTTAACTTTGAGTTGTAGGCTGAGGCGAAATTGAACAAGGTCTTTCCCGAGGTTTTTTTTTATGAAAATCCTATTTGTACCCTTGTGTATTTATAAAAACCATGCCATCTTAGATTAAAACATCTTCTATAAACTTGTACAATAAACTTCAGTATAATTAAATCATGTTAAGTTTGTCACTGGATCATGGTTATTATTTATAAAATATTTTTAGTGGATTCTTTCTTAAACCTGTTTTCTTTTTCTTTTTTTGGTAATTCCTGATTTTTATTTAATGCCGGGGGCAAGTTTAGGCTTCTAATGTACTGTATAACAAATGTCTGTGATATTTGAACGGAAACTTTCATGAAGGCCAGGTAGAGAGTGTATGAATTTTTCAGTTTTCGGATCTCTCTGAACTCGTCGACTTCGGAACACTAATGTTACTTATAGTCAAGCAGGAAGGGGCAATAAGAAGTTGAATATAATATGAAATCAACCAAAGAATAATACTGAGTCTAGGAATCTCGAATAACGGCATAAACACTGAAAATTATGTATATTTATTTAAATCTTTCATTCCATAATCCAGGCGGTTTTCTGTTATTNTTTTCTTTCATGTAAAGTTTTAACAAAATGGGCGCAACAAGACACTTTCAGTAGATTTGACAGTTTCCGCATTCTGGGAAATTCTACATATTTTTTAAGTGGAGAAATGTGGTACCGAAGTTTCAATTCGCTTAACAATGAATAAAATTATCGGAACTTGTTCCCTGATGAGAATTACCTATAAAAAGGTACAATTTTAATTTTTCGTCGTTTTGTTTTTTTCTCTTTTGTTCTAAATTTGCCGGTTTTGGTAGAGTATAAGATATTTACTTTATTTACAAAATTTACATGTACTTTTTTAAAACTTTTCGTGGTAGGGGACTAAATTTTGAAAGCAACAGGTAAGAACAAGCCAAAGAGGGGTGCTAAAATCTGGGGCTTATCTCGCCCTTTATTTTGAAAACAACTACTAATTCGGTTTTAATCTGTATGTTTGTTCCATGCTCTCCACTATCTTTTTCACGCCCTTGTAGTGAGGGGGTCAACATTTCCTTGATCTCTTATATTTGGCCAACTACGAACTAAGGTCTCCATGTAGTCGTAGAACCTTATGTCATCTTCTGTTCTGACCATAGATTTATAATACATCTATGTATTAAAATTTATGTATGGTCGGAGGAGCTTGTACAAGTTCTGTGTCTCTTGCCAGACTAACAGCAGGTAATACAGTGGTGTTCTGTGTTGTTTTCTGCTTGAAGGTAAACCTCTGCTATGCCTTCTCTAAATACACCTTTAAATACGCCCGAATATTTACTTCATTCAAGATGAAATGTACTTTAAATGAATGAAAAGAAATCAAACGGCAACAGACGTTGTTTATATAGCGCGGACGTTTTTGAAGACATGGGATTGAACGTTTTTCTAGTAAATTAGCCAATCATATTTGTCGTTACATTTTACATTAAGACTAAACCCGAACCTCATAAAAA
>MJUU01048921.1:6896-19789 GCA_002080025.1 Modiolus philippinarum
CCTATGGTTGCTAAGGACTTTTATGGCAAATAACGTTGTTGCTAAGGACCTTGACCTTTGACCTTGACCCCATTTTGTCGGCCATATTGAGCTGAACAATTTATCTTCTTTATAGTTTCTTCGTATCTTTAATAGTTTTTGAGATATAGGCAAAAAACTCTAAAATCGGACCCCAAAAAATGGTTTTTGGGCCATAAGTCCAAAATGAACGGTCAAATCATTTTGGACCCACAGTGTCAAATGTAGACCCCAATGAGACAAACATTCTCTAAAATACGTTTGATCATCTATCTCTTACAGTTTACGAGTTAAAGCGATAACAAGGCAAAAGGTCATCGGTGACCTTGACCGGTGACCTTTGACCTTGACACTTTTAGATGGCTATATATGACTTATGAACAATGGTGAAGGTTTCAGGTTTCTATGACTTATCGTTTGGGAGTATTTAGCATTAACGGAAACTCAAAATCTTTCAAAGGGCAACAACTCATATAAAGAGTCATTGAATCTCTTTGGACCAAATGTAACAAAGTTGCGTCTCATGACAATGAACATTTTTCTCATTACATGTTTTCAGCCATCTATTACGGTTTACGAGTTGAAGCGATAACAAGGCCTAAGGTCATCGGTGACCTTGACCGTTGACCTTTGACCTTGACATTTTTAGATGGCCATATATGACTTATGAACAATGGTGAAGGTTTCAAGTCTCTACGACTTATCATTTGGGAATATTTAGCATTAACAGAAACTCAAAATCTTTCAAAGGGCAATAACTCATATAAAGAGTCGTCAAAATTTCTTCGGACCAAATGTAACAAAGTTGCGACTTTTGATTATGAACATTTTTCCCTTATATGTTTTCATCCATCTATTACGGTTTATGAGTTGAAGCGATAACAAGGCTTAATGTCATCGGTGACCTTGACCGGTGACCTTTGACCTTGACATTTTTAGATGGCCATATATGACTTATGAACAATGGTGAAGGTTTCAGGTTTCTACTACTTATCGTTTGGGAGTATTTAGCATTAACGCAAACTCAAAATCTTTCAAAGGGCAATAACTCATATAAAGAGTCGTCAAATCTCTTCGGACCAATGTAACAATGTTGCGTTTCATAATAATGAACATTTTTCCCATTATATGTTTTCAGCCATCTATTACGGTTTTTGAGTTTAAGCGATAACAAGGGGTAAGGTCAAAGGTCAAAGTCACCGATGACCTTTGACCTTGACATTTTTAGATGTAACTTATATCAACTAAGAATAATGGTGAAGGTCCCATGTCTCTACGACTAACCGTTTAGAAGTTTTGAGCGATGACGGAAATTGAAAATCTTCAAAGGGCAATAACCCCCTCAAAAAGTATACCGCACGGTTTCGGACCAAATGTAATGAAGTTCCGTCATGACCTAACGAACATTTTCCCCATTACACTTCATCAGCTATCTTTTACGGTTTTCGAGTTTAAGTGATCACAAGGTATTTAGTGAGAAGGGGAAGAACTCCGTAACGGAACAAAATTCCGAATGTGGCCCTCGACTGCGAAAAGTTTATGTCTGTCCGGTATTTTGTGCGAAAGCTCAATTCGACATGTCGCGTACAGTTTTGGGCCGAAGAGTTTAAAAGTTGGCGGAAAAAAAAAATAATAATAATCAGAAGAAGTACTATAAGGTCTACCGAGAAGGTTCTCGGGTAGACCTTAATTAAATAGAAGAGGGGTTACGAAAGCATCATGGAGGATGACGTAAATATTTCGCTCTCGAGATAAGTGTTTGTTACGTATATAGTTCTGTGAAATGGTGACTGTCCTTTATTGTGGTCATTTCTTGGAGCAGGACTAAAATCCATTGCCTTTTTTTTTGGCTAAATTTGATGGAAATGTAAGGTTTTTGGATTTGACAGTTGTTTGTTTACTTTAACTACACACTTTGAGATACGTAAAGACCCGAGACCGAGTGACCTGTGCCCGGGGCTAGTGTATGTATTTATAGTACTGTTCGATTGATTGTTTATATAAAAATTAAGGGTCTAAACGAGTGGGCATAATGGATGGTGAAGTTAAACCTCAGCTGTTATTGGTGAAAGTATGGAAACCAAAGTCAACCTGTCACTTTAGATAGTCTTTATAAATTAATGATGAATATGAATTCTAGATTAAAATCAATAGAAAAGGGAATGAAACTAGTGAATCAGATAAATAAAACTTTGTCGAATCTAGTAACTGAAGTTAATTTTGTGAAAAAAGTCGCAATGAACTTAGACAAGGATGTTGAAATATTGAGCGAAACAACTGAAAAAGATGGAGCAGAAATATCAAATCTGATAAAAGTCGGATTAATGAGAAGATACACGAATTTGATGTCAGTTTACAAAATGAGTGGCTTTCTCGACGATTTCAAAAGAGTCACGAAAAAAGGTAAATGTTCTTAAAACTGTGAAAACGTCAGTATATCTCAATTTCGAAACGACCTGGAAGATCAAGCAGTAGAAATGCACCAGGAGATAAAGCCTGCCCTCAGTGATAATCGAGAAGAAAATAAGGAATTTAAAGATAGCATCATTGATTTACAATGTAGATCTATGATATAATCTAATATTCTCAGGCATAAAAGAAATCGAGAACGAGTATACCGAGGAAGTAGTTAGAAATTTTATTCGGTATGAACTGCACATCAAAGAAATTTGTAGAGCTCTAAAATGTTCATAGGTATGGAACGGGGCAAAATCAGGCAACAGAGGACGGCCCAGACGTATTGTCGCTTGTTTATTTCTCACAAAGACTTAGCACGGGTTTTATCTAATGCTTATCGCCTAAAAATAAACCTTTCGCGGTGTTAACCAACAATGAGCAGGCTAGGAGAGGTCGCTACCCTTTTATGAAGCAGAAAAGGGCCGAAGTATGTCGTGTCAAACTTGTGCTCGATATCCTGTATGTAGATGGTGAATTATATAATGACAATGTATATACTGGTGATCGATTGGACAATATTACCGACAAATCCGCGACTTACGCCACTCCTGACAAAAATACAAGACCTTACAAGAGAAGAAGAATCTCGTCAACACCGGGTGGCAGAACATAGGACTCCCCTAGAGAGTCTCAGGATGAACAGTCCGATAAAAGTCATGTGACAACAAACACTGTATTTGATTTTAATTTGCTTACTTTGAACTTGAAACTTGAAACTTGAAACTTTTTATTTCACTAAAGGCCCCACATGAGGCATAATAGTACAACATTACACATGTAAAATATGGAACAAACATATATACATATAAGAATTAGCATATGCAGATGGAAGTAGATAATGCAAATTACTAGTTATTAAATAGAGATATAACAATTTTACAAAATTTTGCCAATCCAATAAGTACATATTTATCTTGACTATTCATTATCTCAGAAAAACTAACAATGTTTCTGTTATTATATATATGAACTGGTATAAATTTATATCTTTCAGAACAGAAAAAAATACAGTTAAACAAATAGTGAAACTCATCACCTATTTCTTCCTTTTTACATAACTGTTGCAGCGGGAAATCAAGTGGTATAAAATTATCTCCCTTCTAGAAAAGCTCTTCTGTGTTCATAACATTTTCAGAACAAATTAACAGCATGGCGACGAAAATAAACAATCGACAAAATGTCGAGATTTCAAAAGAAATAAACAAATACAATATTTAGTGAAAACGTCATTCTATTCCCAGATCTTTACTTTGTAGTTAAAAAGTGATTCAACTTGCCTCCAAGAAGAGGTAATATGCGAATTCCTTACATAATTTACTGTCGTGATGAAAATATTGAATGGACACACTGGTCAAAATCAATTGCTATAGGGCGTTACAACGCATGTACCCAGACAAAATTATATGTACAGATAGATTTTTTAACATACTTTACTTATAGGTCAATTTAGTGACGATTCTTGCATAAGAAATGCGGAGATCCAAAACGCATTCTATGTAACTAGGCAAAATCATATCGTCTTGAAACAACGCCATTTTCCTTTTATACCCAAGATCTAAAAGGATAATCATCAACACAAGATTTAATTGGTTCAATCAAGGATAAGGGCATGCCTTCAGTTAAAGCCCATTCAAAGACCCCACGTGCTTAGTTAGTAAAAATCGATTTTGTTTATATAAAGAAGACGGTTACCAGGTAGAAATGGTCATTTTATATACATTATTTCGTCGAAACCACTGCGTGTACCCAGTCCAAAATTTGCAAATGAATCGATAAATATATGATTGCAAAGTGTAAATAAATGCCTAGATACGAAACCCTTTGGAATCAGGTATATTCCGGGAAATCTCATTTTTCATTAAAACATATGCAAGAAATATTAAAATTTAAAAAAAAAATATCATTTGTCAACATCCAGATACATCACATGAACATAACAGAGTATAAATTATCTTGTTATAAGTAACTTTTATCAGGTCTTAACAACGAGTTACACATTGAAATCGACATTTTTATCTTTTCTAAAGGAGAGTTCATATTCTATTGTTTAAATACCACCGGATTTCAGACTGAATAAAACTAAATACCCTGAGTTTATTGAATTAATTGAGAAATATGATTTTGTATGTTTTTCCGAATCAAAAACTGATGATTATGATACAAATAATATACAATACAAAAAGTAGAAAAACTAAAACCAGGGTTAAGTCAGGTGGTATCATTTTTGGATACAGGGAAGAATATGAAAATTTTATAAAGCCTATTGATTCTGATAGTAAATTAGTACTATGGATAAAATTTCTTCCAAACTATTTGGCACCGATGAGGATGTAATAATTGATAATATTTACATACCTCCTGAAAATTCTTTTTACAAGGTACCAGATGCTATGAATAATTTAGAGCAAGAGCATCTGCATTTTTTTACCAAGTCACAAATATATTTTGCTCATGGGTGATATTAACAGTAGGACTAGTAGCGAACTAGATTTTCATGTTTACCATGAGAATAATACTGATAACACTCCGGGCGAATTTTCAGAAAATATTGTATATCTTTAAGAAAAATTTAATCTATAAAAGAAAAGAAGTAGTAAAGACAATTTTAAAAATTCGTATGGGATACGGATTTATATACAAATGTAGGTCATATGTCTTGTTTCCGAATCCTCTTAATTAATTTGTTACCTTATTTATGTAATTATGTAATGTGTGTTATCATATTGTATAGATGATTGACAAATTAATTAATAAAATATGTTTACAATAAATTCGTATGGTAATTTGCTACTGAATAGACGGGTTTTTCAAATTGTCTGTCTTAGATAAGGGAATTATCACCAGATTATCACTTGTATGATAATCAATGTTAAATTACCTCTCTTTATTTAATATGTACATATTTTCATTTAATTAACCTTTTCAAATATTGAAATATTGATACTATTAATTGGTAGCAAAAGGCACTAAGTTATTATTATTTTAATGCATTAATAAATTAAAAGGAGTCTATGCAATGAAGAAAATGTATTCTGTTTTATATACATTGGGGACACCTCAATATTATTATAAAATGAAATTAAATTATAAGATACTCTTAATGTATTTTCAAATGTTTATTAATTGATACAGCTAGTCAATTGATTGTAATAAAAAATAATAAAATTTGTTGGCCGATTTAAAAGATACAAATTATATAATTAATAGAAATCTATGAGATGCCAACTTGAGGTTAAATTACTGAAATGAATGCATGAATTATGAAACAAAATTATGATGCATTCTTTGTCTTCCTATACTAACTTCTCATAAACTATAATCATATTTGCAGAGATAATATTTGTGATAAAAGAAATGCACAATACATGTATAAATCTACATATTTTTTAAAAATATTTTTGTGGTTGACAATGTAAGTAAACTTTGGAATTTGAGTTTATTTGGGTTTGATCAAAGGTGGCATAAATTTGTTTTCTATCTTCACGAAAAGCCGTACATGTCATTAACTTATGTGTCTTTCAAAAAAAAAATCTGCACTTGTTCATTTTTAATCAAAAGACTGATCTTTGTTTAGTTTAATGTTTTTGTCAATCATTTATGTCAATCAGTTTTTTAACATATTTGATTTTATTGTCTTCCAAACGTTTAGATTTTATCTGCACTGAAGAGACATAAGTTGTCGAAATGCGCATATGCAGAAAATAAATTCACAGTAACTTCGGTATTTAGTTATTTTATATTCATCTGAAGGTCTAACTAGTTAGATTTTGTTAACAAATATATAAATTCAGAATGACAGTATTTGCAATCATATTCTCTCCTTCTTATAGGCTGATCAGACCCCACCCACACATGTGTAAAGACTAACCCCTCTTCCCTGCGTAGCAATTGCCTTCTAATGGCCAATTAACACATAATGCAGTTGAAAGAAAAATCCCAAATCCATGATTCTTTTTATTATTATACATATATAGATTTAATCAAAGCTATAGAGATACATATAATGTCTCAGATTTCATTTCAATATTATCTTTTAGATAGACATATCAATGTTCTTTAATTTGCTTTTTGCCAGTGTCCTAATAATTTACATGCAGTTACCATGCTAACAAAAATAAAGAAAGAAATACATGTAACTTCATTTTTATGAAAAATGCTCATTTTAATTTGTTTAAAAAGCTGTTTGATATTGCAATGTGTCTTTTTTAAATCTATAACCAAAAAATAAAGAGATTAGTCTAGTAGTTACCTAAAATATGTAAAACTGGGAAAATTATTGACTCAATATTAATTTCAACAGTGTTATCTATTAACATGATTAAGAGAATTATCACAGCATGTGCATCTCTTTCACTACTGTAATGGAGGATTGATCACATGACACAAGAATGGCAGCCTCCTTGTTATCTAGGTCACATCTGAATAAACCTGTCTATATATGTAAAAATAATAGAATGTTTATTTTAAATTGAAGAGTTGATGATGATCAAGAGGGTATCTTTACTTATAGACATTAAAGCGTTGTCGATTATTGTGTTAGTACATATTCATTTTTATTTTATATTTTGAGAATGAAAGTGATTAATTTTGTTAATTGTTTTCTGATGTTCATTGTCCTGTTGAGCTTGAAATTATATTTAAAACACAGATTACTTTGGATGAAAATAATAGAAACGATCGGTATATCCCTATCAAAAGGGTTAAAGGTTCGAATGAAGAAAAGGGACCAGCATTTATAGGTAACATTGATTTAACTAAAATATCTGAATACATCGGCAAACGAATACCGAAGCAAAAACGAGGAAAGGGGAAACTCCAAAAATCATAAATCCAAAATCACGGCAATTTACAGAGTATGACGAAGACAAAACAAATAAACAAAAATGAACAAGAACGCCACAAAACTAAAGCACTAGCAGTGTGAATTAGAGGATATATTAGATGAACTAAATCCAACCATTCTTACTACTAATATGATTAATACAGTTTTAGAAGGTGTTTATTCTATTTTTCTTAAATCTGCTGAAACTGTTTTTGGCACATACGCGTGAAACCCAGTATTAGTTGGAAATAAGAAAGAAAATAAACCGTGGTTTTGTAAAGAATGTTGGATTTTATTTTCGAGGACACAGAAATGCTCAAAGTTCCACCAAAAGATATAACATCGTGGCTATTACGTAATAGGTTCCTTACCCTCGCTGAAATTCCATAAAACATGATTGTTAATTTTCGCAACGAGTAACTGTTCTACCATTTATATTTATCAAATCAATTTACCATTGTATTTATCCGTAAAAAGGAGTTAGTTACATTTGTATAGTCATTTCAAAACTTGGGTGTTTAGAAAAAAATCATTAAAGTTTTAGATAAGTTACATTCAATAAAAGACTTGCTTTATCTATTGACAGTTGGGATTTTTTTCTACATTTTTTACAACCCTTCCACATAATTCGATTACATTCATATTGTGGCAGCTTATTAAGTGTTTTTTTTTTATTTTCTAGTCTGCAGTTCATTTGATGTGATAAAAAGCAAGTTTCTTCTCTAACATTACTGACAACAATTATTGTTTCAGGCCACGGACTTCCGATGATATGATTAATGAACTAAATCTTTTGCTGGACAATATCAACAGGTCATTGGAATTCCCATGTGAACAAATTATGTACCTTTCATTGCTGATCTTTTTCTGCTCTGTTAAAAAATCTACTATTCAAAACTTCGAAACCACACAAAACATTGATTAACTTATCTCGATGATAACAGCAGGTATATTGACAATATCTCTACTTTTGATAATCCCAGGTTTTAGATTGTCATTATCATCTACCCACAAGAACTGAAACGTAAAACAGCAGATTAAAATGATTCCGAATACTGCCCTTTTCTGAATAATCATTTACTCACGTAAAATAAAAACTAAAAGTTATGATAAAAGAGATGGTTTTGATTGCACTATTAAGGTTAATGAGGACAGCTGTCACGTGATCAAACCAGTTTTAGTCAAGTGCAGACCGTATGCAGACCCATGACTATGGTAGTTTGGTTTTAGTGCTACAAGTCCAGCTGGTGACATCACTTCCGGTTTTTGTACCAGTGACTGCCAAATTTTTTGAGGGGGGGGGGGGCTATGTTGTCAACTTTGAATGATTGTAGGTCTCTTAAAAGCCTGGTGTGCTATACTGATTTTTTTTTAATATATTATTGATATTTCAAATAATATATTCAATGAAAAAAATCAAATTCTTAATGAAACAATTTTTTGTCATGGCATGAAATATGGTCCGACAAGGGCCAAAAAGGCGTAAAAATTGCAAATTAAGGAAGTACTGGGGTAATTTTGAAGCTACGAGGTGGCAATATCAAAATATATGTTATAACACATTCCATGGTTAAAGCTTTTAGCACTGATGGTTATTTTCCCCCTATTAACAACATGTACATTACAGTCTGCCCTAATAAACCGTTGTTGTTAATATCAATGGACACCAAGCGGCAGGTAACTCTTGCCCTTTATATCTCAAGAAAAAGCTAGGTAATGGGGTTTGAAAACTTCACGTAACAACCAACTACTAGAGTACCACAATATACAAAAACAAAGAAATTTAAATGGTAAATTTTTTCGAGGTATGGTGTCCTCATTAGCCTTAAGTAATGTCTCTTTTCTTGACGTAAAGTTCCTCTAGAACCATTGGGGTATATCTCAACCGGCACAATTTGCACGAGTTTGTTCTATACTTGATGACTTTAATGATCGTAACCTGTCTATCACATTTCACACTGTTACAACAACATTACAGATGTCATAGATTTTTAAATTCATTTAAGAAGTGTTATAGAAGAAATGAACATTTGATATCGAAATATGGCGTGACTCGCAAACAGCTTTTTACTTAGAGCATTTCTCATCCTCGTTTCACGGAAATCTTAATAAAAATGTCTAAATTTAAATTAATAAATAATAATACAGAAAAATTGGACTTAACGTGATAGGAGATATCGACAGGATATTTTACATGAATCCATTAAATTGGCTTTGGGATCCATGACCTGAAGACTTTACAGGTATATACTGGTTTCTGGTTTTACCAAACCCTTTGGGAATCGAAGTTTCGAATTTGATTTTTCTTCCGTACTGCTACAATGTTTTGACAGCATACTAGGCTAGCCGACGGATTAGCAGCGAGCACTCCTTGAACCATTTTTCAAACTTACATTTTGTCTCATTCTTTCCTTTTCAAGATACGTAGTTAGTCTAATTGTAATTGTTTTTATTGCTATATATGTTCATCATACCATAGGGAAACAGGATAGAGAAAGGGGAGGTTTCGTTAACCCTACTGCTGGCGTTTGGTGGTGCCAGTACCAAGTCTCAATATCCCCAGTACATATCGTTGCATATATTTCTTTCTTGTGCAGTTCCCTTGTGGAGTATTGCATGTGATTGTGAATTTTAGCCAATGTAGGTATTACCTGTTATCTTCAATTTCCTTATTAACAAAAACTGTTCACAAATATTATCAGTATAAAAAAACATCATTCGGAAATGATATATTTAAAGACCCTGTCAGTGGACAAGGTTTAGTTCTCCACTATGCTTCGTCACCAACAATGATATGTCGATCTTAAGTTAAACTTGTAGCCATGAACAAGTCAAATATGGTAGTTAACATCACCTGTCTTGTGAGAAATAATTTATAAAAAATGAAAGCACACGAGACAAGGTGTCTGCAAATACATGGTTAAACCAATCAAGGGAACAATGCTTTTATTGTTGCTCTTCATCTTAAAGTCACCGTGAGGCTCATACCACAAAAAAGTTAAAGACGGCCCCAAGCATAGGTTTGAGTTAAATACATTGATAGATGTCGAACAAAACTAAATCCATGTATCATCGCCTTTGATCATGGATCGCAACAAACAAAAAAAAAAGGCAAAATGTTGTTGAATTTGCTGCCACCCGTTTCCCGACTTAAATAACAGAGGACATCAACAACACATAAACAACCACACGGCGCTCTTCGAGTCAATCACAAGAAAACCTTTGCATTAAAAAATAATAATAAATGTGGGCATTATAAACAGGTGGCCAGACACGCAAACACCCCTTCAAGACAGCCCTTAGCACTGGTTTGAGTGGAAATCCTTGATAGATGTCGAACAAAGCTACATGTAAGGATAATCGTTTTACTAAACCCCCTTGTCCATGCAATATACTAGTCAACCAATTGTTGATGTCAACTTTTATGAAAAATCAATTTTAAAGGTTTTTTTCTCATTTCGGTGAGAAAGAGTTTTCTGGTTGGCAATAAACATATGTCTACTTAGTCATCGTGCTGGGTGGATGCTTGAACATTTTTTATCAATTGAGAAAAACGCAAGCCTTATACGGAGGCAAAAGTATCAGCAATGGGAATTTACGCTGATAAAATCGCCACGTTTGACAAATTCTCAGTAATGGGAATCAACGCTGAGAAAAACGTCACGTTTGACAAATTCCCTCTAATGGGAAATTAACGCTGAGAAAAACGTCACGTTTGGCAAATTCTCAGTAATGGGAATCAACGCTGATAAAATCGCTACGTTTGACAAATTCTCTCTAATGCGAAATTAACGCTGATAAAATCGCCACGTTTGACAAATTCTCTCTAATGGGAAATTAACACTGAGAAAAACGTCACGTTTGGCAAATTCTCAGTAATGGGAATCAACGCTGATAAAATCGCTACGTTTGACAAATTATCAGCAATGGGAATCAACACCGATAAAATTGCCACGTTTGCTAAACTTCAGTAATGGAAATTAATGATGAGAAAATCGTCACGTTTGGAAACAGTTCTAGTTTTAACTCGTCCATATTTTTCAATTTTGAGAAACAGATCTAAAAATTTTGCTTCTTTAGTTACTGTATTTTCTTTTTTGCAGTTGACCAGGGTAAATTTGTATATATTAAATGTAAGTACAGCTTTAGCTTCTTTTAACTTGAACAAAAATTTTTAGCTATGAATACCACATGTTTTCTTTTTCATATCAGAATGAATTTTGTTGGAATGTCATTTGATTCTCCAAATAATTTGATGATTTTGTATGTACTACATCAAAATTGTAAAAGCTGCTGTTTCTTGCTATTTGTTTATTTAAATCTTTTAAATTACGTTAGCATTTAGAACTTACAATTCTTTGTCTCATTCAGTAACAAGCACGACAGAATTGAGTATATTCTAATTAGGAAAAAGTTTTCATTTAAATTCAAGATATATTCTTTCAATCACCATATATTTAATGGTAAACCAAAACAGTTACCTGTGCTTGAGTGGTCGCTAAATCGAAAAATCGAATGCTGTGTGTAACATTTTCCATGGGTTGATTTATTGGTTAAAGGTTCGATCAGATAATTGTGTAAAAATAAGAAATAGAACAAACAATTAAACCAGGTAAGCTACATGTTGTATATTGCAGACGGAAATAGAACTGTGTTTTAAAAAAAGCAAATTTTATTACAGAAACAAAAACCAACCTTGAAAATATACACATGAAGTTAGTAGGGGGTGATAAAGGGGGGTCCCCAACACGAAAGAACGTGCTTAAAAATTTACGAAAACGAAACACGAATGATGACAAGAGGCTCTCAAGAGCCTGTATCGCTCACCTGGGCCACGGCTGACATATGCAGTTGAAATAGTCCCAATGTTTAAGGGCATTATTTTCAAATTTGTTAATAGACATTGATGCTATATTATCATAAGTTAAACTATTTTCCAGACTAGCAGCTATTTTGGGTGGGGTGCAGTTCTCCTGGTCAAGTTTGGATCCAATTGGCCCAGTAGTTTCAGAGGACAAAATCTTTGAATGTCTTTTCCCATAGGGTCCAATGTTATAACTATAATCCCCGCTGGCGGCCATCTTGGATATAGCGCGGATCTGAAAAACGACTTTTTTTGCAGTAAACCATCAAAGGACTATGGTTTCAATTGGGCCAGTAGTTTCAGAGGAGAAGATCTTTGAATGTGTTTCCCATAGAGTCCAGTGTTAAAACTATGATCCCCGCTGGCGGCCATCTTTGATATAGCGCGGATCTGAAAAACAACTTTTTTTGTAAGGGACCATCTAAGGACTATTGTGGCCAAGTTTGGTTTCAATTGGCCTAGTAGTTTCAGAGGAGAAGATCTTTGAATGTCTTTTTCCGTGGGTCCAATATTAAAACCATGATCCCGCTGGCAGCCATCTTGGATATAGCGCGGATCTGAAAAACAACTTTTTTGCAGGGGACAATCGAAGGACTATTGTGGCCAAGTTTGGTTTCAATTGGCTCAGTAGTTTCAGAGGAGAAGATCTTTGAAAGTGTTTTCCCATAGGGTCCAATGTTAAAACTATGATCCCCGCTGGTGGCCATCTTGGATATAGCGCGGATCTGAAAA
>MJUU01048921.1:20045-31625 GCA_002080025.1 Modiolus philippinarum
GGTCCAATGTTAAAACTATGATCCCCGCTGGCGGCCATCTTGGATATAGCGCGGATCTGAAAAACAACTTTTTTACAGGGGACCATCAAAGGACTATTGTGGCCAAGTTTGGTTTCAATTGGCTCAGTAGTTTCAGAGGAGAGGATCTTTGAGAGTGTTTTTTTCCATAGGGTCCAATGTTAAAACTATGACCCCCGCTTATGGCCATCTTGGATATAGCGCGGATCTGAAAAACAACTTTTTTGTAAGGGACCATCTAAGGACTATTGTGGCCAAGTTTGGTTTCAATTGGCTCAGTAGTTTCGGAGGAGAAGATCTTTGAAAGTGTTTTCCCATAGGGTCCAATGTTAAAACTATGATCCCCGCTGGCGGCCATCTTGGATATAGCACAGATCTGAAAAACAAGTTTTTTGTAAGGGACCATCTAAGGACTATTGTAGCCAAGTTTGGCTTTAATTGGCCCAGTAGTTTCTGAGGAGAAGATCTTTGAAAGTATTTTCCCTTAGGGTCCAATGTTAAAACTATGACCCCCGCTGGCGGTGGATAAACAACTTCTTACAGGACAGAATGGCCAGATGTATTTTTGACAGCTTTATGGGAAGTGAATTTATGTCACACATTGGATTACCCCAAGGATCAGTCCTAGCACCAACTCTGTTCAACGTTTTTATTAGTGACCTACTCAGTGACATCATAGGAGATTACACCAAATTTGCAGATGATGGAACAATCTGGAACTCAACAAAAGAAACTGAACTCCAACTACTGAACACTACAATGGAGGAAAACAAGGAAAAGGTCGTACAGTGGACACAGAAATTGAGAATAAATATCAACCTGCAAAAGACAGGGACATGTGTTTTCTCATAGAAAAAGATTGCAGAATGTTATAAGCAAATGACAACTCATGGAACACACTTAAAGTATAATCCAACACCAAAACTGCTCGGAGTGATATTAGATGAGAAGATGACATTCAGTAGCCATCTAGACACCATAGAAAAGAAAGCAAATAGAACCCTATCCATCCTCAGGGAAATTAGACATGTCAGCAAAATCAACACCGAAAAAATGCTACAACTATACAAGTGCCTAGTAAGACCAGTCATAGAATATAGCTGCCCAGTATGGCAAATAGCTGACACAAAAGAACTACAAAAACTTGATAAGATCCAGAGAAAAGCCCTCACACTATGCCTAGACATACCAACAACAGCCGGAAGGGAAGCACTAGAAGTGGAGGCCAATATAAAACCATTAGATCTGCATATAGAGGAAATCAGTATCAAAGAAATTGCAAAAATACAGTCAAAGTCAATACAAGAACCAATAAAGAAAGTACTATTGCAATACCAAGAAAGGGAAAACTTTGACAGATTTACTACACCAATAGGAAAAGCACTCCAACAAGCAGAAGATATGAAAAATGCTACAGGGATTAACATCATCCAAATTGAACCAGAATTTGCACACAGAATAGGGGAGCTCCAAATGACAAAAACTAGACCAACATATTGGAACAGACTTGGAAGCTCAAAATCCAGAACAGAAGAACAATCAGTGCTGTGTAAAGAAATAATGGACAGTATGCTTCAGAATACCAGTGATGAACAGGCAGTAGCATTTACCGATGGGTCGTGCCTAGGAAATCCTGGACCATGTGGAGCAGGTGCCATCATCTATTCTGAACACAGTAAACCCGCAGTTAGACTTCGTAGACCAGTAGCCCAAAGAGGCTCCATCCTACTGGCAGAACTGGTGGCCATACTCCTTGTTCTGGAATATATCATACAGGAAAACCTGCATAGAGCCATTAACTCCATTAAATTATTCTCTGATAGCCAGTGTACAGTCGGGCTCCTCACCCTCAACTACACAGCTAAGAACTATATTGATGTCATCAGAGATATAAAAGAATATATTGAAGACCTTAGGCTGAAGGGAGTTGCAACAACAATACTGTGGACACCCGGCCATGCAGGAATATCAGGAAACGATGAAGCAGACCTCCTTGCCAAAGAAGCAGCAGAAGAAGCGAGACATTTACCACCAGAAGATAACATCATGACTCTACAAGACATAAAAAAGCAGCAGAAAAGAGTACAGAAATAAAATGGCAAAGAAAATGGACCATCGGAGATAAGGGCAGAGAACTATTTGAGAAAATCCCAACAGTCTCTCAAACACCAATATATGATTACCCAAGTAAACATATGTTCTCAACTTTCATCCAATTAAGAACAGGATACTCAATATTAAATGTTTACAGACATAAGGTGGGACAGACCAACACTTCACCACTCTGCAACTGTGGACAAAAGGAAACAGAAGCACACTTCCTTATAGAATGCCAGCAGTATGAGGAAGAAAGACAAAGAATGTACACTAAAATATTAAAAGACCTGGGAATTAGAAACATAAATCTCGCCACTCTACTAACACCACTAGATGGCGAAAAAACAGAGGAAACAAAGAACAAGTTGGAGATTGTAGCGTCATTTATTCAATCAACAGGACGCTTTCAGACCCTCAATTCTTAATCTTAACTACAGACATGCGCAAGCACTAGAGTGAAAATGTACCAGTAGAAAAAGCCACCTAGAGAAAAAAGACAGCACGAAAGTGAAAATTGGTGCCATTAGGCCACAAGATTGAGGATTGAGGCCATCTTGGATATAGCGTGGATCTGAAAAACAACATTTTTGCAGAGGACCATCTAAGGACTATTGTGGCCAAGTTTGGTTTCAATTGGCCCAGTAATTTCAGAGAAGAAGATCTTTGAATGAAAAGTTTACGTCGGACGGACGACGGACGGACGGACGACAGACGAAAAGTGATGGAAAAAGCTCACCCTGGCTATAGCCAGGTGAGCTAAAAATGGCCAATCACGAAACACGGAAAATTGCTGCTTTTCACCGAAAACATGAGAAGTCATTATCATTTATGGTAATCCATGCATCTTATCTAAAGTTTATTTACCTGAAAGCTCTTAAAATCAATGAAAATCTGTGAAATATTACTCTTTGATACTTTCTGGTACCATACAATTCTAATTGTAACAAGTCCCGATTTTGTTACAGGAAAATGAACACGCACGAAATATAAAATATCCAAAACAAATCACGAGCTCAAAATATGGACAAAAACGAGGCACGTGAAATAATGCCAACACGAAAACACGAGGAATAAAAACTCAAAACACGAAAACACGAATTTATAAAACGCCAAAAACGTTGCACGAAAATAACCCTTTACCACCCTCTTAGTAATCTAAATGTTTTGGGTTTTATTCGCATGTTTATTATACTGTAGGGAAAAGGGACAGAGAAAGGGGAGGTTTGGGTACCCATACATCTGTTAAACCCTACTGCCGGCTTTTGCTAGTGCAGGTACCAAGTCCGGCTGTCCCGAGTTCCTTTTGTTGTTTACGTTTGTCATTTGTTTATTTATTGTTTTTCTTGTAGTGGAGTTCCTTGGTATATTGGGGCATTTGTAGATGTTTCCTGTGATCATTTTAATTTATTCTGCATGTTTGCCTTCTTAAGATAAACAGAAATCTGTTATATGCCTTTCTTTCTATAATGCAATTAATATTTCCGAATATGGTTGAGTATAGCTTTTTATGTTTCGGAATCGTTACTGCATTTATTTGTAAATCAAAAGGTGTTGCTGTTTGTTGTGAATTTTGATGATTGCAGAAGCAGTTATATGTGCATATGTCCCGAAAGAACATTTACGAAACATCGAGTTTACTGTGAATTTAGCTTCTGCATATGCATAGATAATACAGATTATTAATTTTTGCTTTTGTTCAATTCTTTGATTCTACAAGGATTCAATATATTCCACATATTTATTTATAATCTTTGGAATCTTCTGTGTCATACAGCTTGATCTTTTGTCGGACAAAAAAATGTAATTTGTAGGTTTTATGTAAATAATCGACTGCTATACCTCTCATGCAACCTTTATTAAAAAATGAAGACGTAAGGGGCCAAATAGTATCCACGGATCTTTTTGCTCCATACAGAAAGTGTAAAATTCGATATTTTCGACTCTGTAGAGACAATTCTATATGAAGAAGCGTAATTTTGACTGTTGATTACGTCTCTGAGATAATATATATTGAATTTATTCTTCTGGAAAATGAGTGAAATACAAGTTGAAACCACAAGTTCAAATGTAAACAAAGGAAAAATGGCGGACACTTTTGCAGAGACCGTCAAAAAATCGGTAAACGATAACACCACAGTCAACTCTGACAATATCATGGGTTCTGTAAAACCGGTTTTTATTCTAGAGGAAGACTTATTTGGGTCCATCAAGCCTCAACCTAAGGATTACCTCACACATGAGGAAGTATATAAATCTATAGGTCGAGTTGTTCAAGCCAACAGACTCAAAGGTCTACAAAGGGTAAATAATCTATGGCGTATTTATTTGGACAATGAAAATGATAGAGACGCTTTCCTCACTAAAAGTATTGTGATCAGAAAGAAACTTTTAAATGTATATTCTCGAAATCCAAAGGTAAAGCTATATCAAAGCCCTGGACACCATGATGGCCCAGAGTATCTCAAAATCCGAATAAAAAACATCCCATTGTCTGCAGATGATGGACAGATTGTTAGATTTATTGAGAGCCTCAAAGTCACCCCAGAGCCAAAAGTCCAAAACATATACCGTGAACGTCTGAGAGTGGACGGAATGTTGACAAACTGCTTTAATGGGGATAGGGTACTTTACATACAAAAGCCTAATGAAACTCTCCCTAGATTTATCAAAATAGGGAAGTACTATTGTAAGCTGTATCATAAGGACCAAATTGCAATCAACCCTTATGTCAAGTGTAGGAAATGTCTCCAAACTGGTCACAAACAAGATCAATGTCAAAATGACTGGAAATGTTTAAAATGTACAAAGTCAGGACACCAAGCCAAAGATTGTCAGCTAAATCAATCGCAAAATTCTGATACTGACACCACAGTTAACTCTGACAGTGATAGCGGGGAAGAGACTGTTGATGATCATGAGGATCATGGGGATACCCAGCTTTCACAGTCAATCCTACAAAACACAGTTGTAGGACAGCAGCACATACCAACGGCTGAATCTTCAGGTGTTAGTGCAGAAATTGTACATATGCATGAAAAAACAGGAATTGAAACAGATGACAAACAAGCAAAAAAGAACAAACATAAAAACAAACACAAAAGCAAGGCCAAGGATCAAACTGGGCCAATTGACAAATTTTTAACCACTCCAGGTGATGTAACTCCAAACAATAAGGCTTCAAAGAGACAAGCGACTACTCCTGTTGAGGAGCTACACGACAAAGAAAAGGGAAAAACTTAATATGTGTTCAATGTGGATTGCATATATTCTTTCTCTCTCTCTCCCCTTTTTTATGTACATAACTATGAACTTTTGTATATCTTTTTTCTTTATACAATGTGTATGATATTAGTGTTGAAAGAGCAATCTTTCTGCCAAAATATGAAAAAAAAACAAGAAGTGTAAAGCTAGTATATGATGGAATATTAGATTGCATATATTCTACGCAATTAGAAAATTACTACAGTAAAGGTATTAAAAAATGTAATAAGCAGTTAGAGTGAATAACTTTTATTATTATCATGATTATTAAAATCAAGTATATTTTATGTCTGTTGTACTTAATTTACATATATTTAAAATTCCCTTGTCTATATTTCAGTATGAAAAACTCGTCCTGGAAAATGACCTCCATGGTCAAGTTGAATAATATCCCCTTTCATTTTAAATATTATTTGAAAAAGTATTTGTTTACATTTCAGGATTGTGCCATTGTCCTTGAAAATGACCCCAAAGGTCAAGTCCTAATAAAAATAAAGAATATTAAAACAATGGTGTTGTTCAATCCAATGTCTTTGTTTACATTTCAATACAACGCCCACGTCCTGGAAATTGACCTGTATAGTGACACCGTAACTATTAATGAATGCTTCAATGCAGGTGATCGAAATAAATTATGGTATTATTACACACAACGCATATGTTCCGTTGGTATCACCGTAGCTGTCTAACTTTGAAGAATGTGGTCAGTGTGACTTCTGGTGTTGGTCAAACAAGTCAATAACATGTACAGAATCCCATTATTTTTTATTTCAAGCGAATTCCTTTTGATAAAACATCCACGACTGCTCCACATTTAGACAACTAGTAGGCACAAAGGAGACATATAATGAAGGTTCTCCTAATTAACACACAGTCAATCAACACTGCATATCAAGATGTTGTAAATATTGTACAAAGCTATGATGTTGATATTGTTTGTTTTAACGAAACTTTCCAAGCTGTAGATAAAAAATTGAAATTTTTAAACTGGAGAGTTTTTGATAGACCAAGACAGGACAGAAAAGGAGGAGGAGTAGCCATCTGTGTTAATGAAAATGCTGGGAACTTTGTAGCAGCACTTAACACTGAATATGACAGTCCAGATTATGAATCTGTGGGAGTGGACATCACAACAGACAAGGGCATAAGATTCAGCTAATTGTGCCCATATATCCCACCTGAAAAGCACGACCAAATGGAGAAATTATGTGCAAATATATACAAAGTGAAGAACAAGTTCCCCTTAATGATTGCAGGCGATCTGAATGCAAAAAGCCAAGAATGGAATAATAAGAAGACCAACAAAAGTGGAGAATTAGTAGAACATCTTATAACAAAGAAAAACATGATATGTATCAATGATGGCCAACAGACGAGAAGAAACTCACCATCAGTTATCGACTTATTTCTGATAGAGACCTCATTTCAAAAATATCTGAGAAGTTGTGACACCCTCACTCATGAGTCCATTAAATCTGACCACATAAGTGTCATAGCTGAAATCGAAGTTTGTACGAACAATAGCTTTGATAAGAACAAACAATTCTGGAAATTAGATAAGGTCAACTGGAAGACATGGAAAGAACAAACAGAAAAGAAATTCCAAGAATGGTTGAAACAACGCAAGAACAATGAGACCAATGTTGAGGAAGTATACAAATCGTTTGCAGCTATAATAAATGAAACAAGGCAGGAACTAGTTCCTTATAAAACTATTAAACAGAAGAAACACCAAAGGCCTTGTTGGTGGAATGGAGATGTTAGCACAGCAAAGAAACATCTGAACTATTGTAAGAAACAATTCCAAATGAAAAGCACACTTCAGAACAAAGAGAGACTAATAGATGCTGAAAGCAAGTTTGACCTGGCAAAAAATGAAGCACAACAAAACTGGAGCGATAAGCTCGTTCAGGAATTCAACAGTGCAAGCAACTCAAAAGACTTCTGGGATACTTTCAAGAAAATGACAAGGAAAACTGAAGATAGATCAATACTCCCACTAATTGATGGAGATAAAAATAATTTGATAATCCATCTAAGGCAGATATTTTACAGAAAGTTTTCTTTGGTGGAAGTCACCTGAATGTAAATGCTTTTGACCAGGCATTCTATGACAAAATATCAGAAGAATATGGAAAACTAAAAGAAGAAAGTATGGGCACCTCCACGTATGAAGAAGAGCATGAGGGCATGAATAGAGACATAAGTGAAGACGATGTAGAAGCGGCTATCTACAGACTTCGATCTGGTATATCACCAGGACCAGATGAGCACTACGCAGAATTCTTCAAGCATGCAGGAGATAACTTTATAGCTGTCATTACAGTCCTGATGAATATCATCTGGAACACAGGACAATTACCATCTGAATGGAAAAAGGCCAGTATTAAAGGAAATCTGGAAAACCAAACTATTACAGTGCTTCATCTTACAGACCTATTAGTCTCACTTGTATCCTATGCAAGCTTATGGAAAGAATCATTCTAGATCGTATAGTAGCATTTGTTGAGGGTCATAAACTAATAGATGACAAGCAAGAGGGCTTTAGAAAAAACCATTCAACAGTAAATGCCCTACTACGGCTGACACAGGCAATCACCAATGGATTTAACCAGGGAGAGGTCACACTCGCATGGCTGGTAGACCTTGAAAAGGCATATGATTCCATATGGCGAGAGGGCTTATTGGTGAAACTGCATAATGTTGGTATTAGAGGTAAGACTTGGAGTTGGATAAACAGCTTTCTCACCAACAGAATAGCAAGATGTATACTTGGCGATTTCCAAGGCCCAGATTTTGAGACCAAGATTGGACTGCCGCAGGGGTCTGTTCTATCTCCTACACTATTCAATATATACATCAAAGATATGATGGAGGAGATAAAGGGAGATAACTGCAAGTTTGCAGATGATGGTACTGTATGGCATAGTGGAGAGAACCTGGATGAAGTTAAACAGAGAATGACCATGGATGTCACGCAAGTTATGAATTGGACATGCAAATGGAGAATCAATGTGAACATCGACAAGTGTGAAACGTGTATTTTCTCCAAGGTAAATTTCAGTGAAGAACAAAAAGAATTAAAAGCAGGTCTGCACACATTTCAAAACAGTAAGACACCAAAACTACTGGGAGTCATCTTAGATGAACAGCTTAAATTTGATGACCATATTCAGCAAACAGAAAGAAAAGCAAACAACGCCATACATGTATTAAGAGAAATAAAAGGACTCAATGCAATCTCGAGACAGAAACTAATTAAAGTGTATAACAGCTTAGTCAGGTCAATAATAGAATACGCCTGTCCTGTATGGCAATGTACATCAGTAGATAACTTTAAGAAATTAGACAGAATACAACGGAAAGGACTGTCAATATGCCTAGGCCTTCCAGGAACAGCAAGCAGAGAAGCAATGGAAGTAGAGGCTAATGTGATACCTATAGATCTCAGAATAGAACAAATGGCAGTCCGAGAAATAGCAAAAATACAGTCTAAAGCCATCACTGAACCTATTAAACAGCAATTAGATCAATTAGAAACAACGACACTTTAGAACAGTTTGAATCTCCCTTTGGCAAGGCCTTAACACAATCAGTAGACATGTATAGGGAAACGGGGGTGGATATAACACTGATAGAACCAGAATATACCTTCTCTCCAGGAAGTAACTGTTTGACCCAAAGCAAGCCTTCATATTGGAGTCGACTTGGCAGTTCCAAGAGTCTAACACAAGAACAAACAGCCCAATGTATGGAGGTCATTGGTGAACTCCTAGAGAGTATAGGTACGGATACTATTATATCCTTTACAGATGGTTCCTGTCAAGGTAACCCTGGCCCATGTGGAGTAGGAGCAGTTATCTACCATCACAATGAAAATTTGATACCACTGAAAAGGCCAGTAGCAAACAGAGGTTCCATCCTGCTTGGTGAGCTGGCAGCTATTCTGACGGTGATCGAATACTGCATTACCAACATGACAAGTCAGTATAAAAGCTTGAAGATACTGTCAGATAGCCAAACAGCAGTTGGTATAATCGCCCTACAGTGAAAATCGACAAACTACATAGATTTGATAAGAGATATAAAAGAGGGCATAGCATCCTTGCTGAGAATTGGCATAGAGACAGAAGTATCTTGGGTCCCAGGCCATGCTAATATAGCCGGGAACGAAGTAGCCGATAAACTAGCCAAGGAAGCAGCGGAGGAAGCTAGGACGCTTAATAGTGAATATAACACCATCACTAAGGCTGATGTTCAGAACGCAGTGAAACAGTCAACAACAACGAAATGGCAAAATAGATGGCACATTACAGACTCAGGAAGACATCTATATGAGCTGGTACCTGTAGTGAACACCACTTGCTGCCTTGACCACCCAAATCAAACAACCGGCAGAATAATAACAGAGCTTAGAACAGGTTATAGCCATTTAAATAAATACAGACACCAGATAGGTGTGGCCCTCTCGCCATTATGTGAATGTGGAGAAGTGGAAACATCAGAACACTACCTACTTCACTGTAGAAGATACCAACCAGAAAGGATCGAGCTGCTCAACAACATCAGAGAACTAACATCAGGCTCAAAACCATCACTATCCCTTCTGCTCACAAAGGAAAACAAGCACCACGCAACAATACGATCATTTGTAGCAGACTACATAGACAGCACTGGACGCTTTCAGGAGATATGCAGTCCAGACAAAGAACCCCGATCCTGAACCTACACCACACCAAACTCAGCATACAGAGAAATTACAGAGAAGTCAGCATGCGACTATTAACAACAGCACCAAGAGACAAGTTGTGTCGTCTACGACCGTAGGATCAGGATCAGGATCAGACATAAGGTGTGTCCTTGTTAATATAAACATTTTGTCAAATCAAATAAATGGTGATTACACATAACAAATTCCTCTTTTTCTGGCAAATGGAGCTATTTTTAGCGCAGGAAAACCCTAAAAAAAGAAAAAAAAACAATGTAAACAATGTTTACAATCTGCATATATACATATTGAATCAAATCGAATGTATAGGATAGTAATCATATAGTGTATACATATTTAAAAAAAAAAATAAACATGTGTATAAATAGATTATACAATAGATATAAAATAAGCAAACAAATAAATCAATATTGTAATGAGTATAGCTATAATAGGTATGTTGATACCGAGCGTGTATCATATGTATGAAAGGCAACAATTGTGTAAATTCATTTTAAAACTAAATTGTATGTTATCAATAACATTAGCATATGTCTATATTGTATCTATTTGAAACCAATGTTATGGTAAATATTATGTGTATATATGATTTTGTATGCATGTGTTCCTTTTATGACATGTAAGATATATAACATTGAATATATCAAGGAAATGATTCAAATGGGAAAGTTCAAAATTTTTATTTTTTCTCTCTCTCTCAAGCTATGAAAAAAATTCATATTTGCTCTTTAAATTGTCAAGGGTTGGGACAAAAAGATAAAAGAGAAAGATTGATGTTTTGGGGGCATGGTCAAAAATGTGACATTCTCTTTCTACAGGAAACCCACTTTAATAGTGAAATTGAAAATAAAATAAATAGTGAGGTAAAAGGAGCCTTTTACCACAGTCATGGTACAAAAAATTCAAATGGTGTATCAATTTTTATACAGAATGACATGAATCATAAGATTATTGATTTATTCAGTGATAAAAAAGGTAGATTTTTGCTTTTAAATGTTGAATAAGATGACAATATTGTCACGTTAATTAACATATATGCACCTAATTCTGATAAGGAGAGGAATGTATATTTTAAAAAAGTTTTAAAATATATACAAGACCATGGGTTAGGTACACTCATCATAGGGGGAGATTTTAACCAATGTTTGGAAAGGGTGGATAGAAAATCAATAGCTAAAAATGATAACAAAAAGTGTAAAAATAATAATTTAAAAACTTTGATTAAAAAATTAAAATTAATAGACATATGGAGAGTCTTAAATAGTGACACTCGTCAGTTAACATGGAGACGGAAAAATAATGTGAACTGTGCTAGCAGAATAGATTATTTTTTAATAAATAATAGTTTTCGTCCAAAAATAATAAGTACCGATATAAGACCAGCAATGATTAAATATACTGATCATCTTGCTGTTTCGTTGAAAATTAATATTGATTCAAGCAGTAAGGGAAGGGGGTATTTTAAGTTAAACAAT
>MJUU01048921.1:32493-75276 GCA_002080025.1 Modiolus philippinarum
CAAAATTATATCATATAGCCTAGCTCAACGAATAAAACCTGTTTTGCATAACTTAATTTCAAAGGATCAAAATGGATTTATATCTACAAGATATATAGGATTTAATATAAGGCAGATTCAGGATGTAATCGACTATTCAGAAAAGTATAATGTAGATGGTGCAATCCTATTTTTAGACTTTTCAAAAGCTTTTGATTCCCTTGAAGGGGAATTCATGTACCAAACACTGAAAAAATTTGGCTTTCCAATGTCTATGATAAATTGGATCTATACTCTTTATTCAAATACTAAAGCATGTATTCTAAACAATGGATGGATTTCTCAACCTCTCTCCTTAATGCGCGGAATCCATCAAGGCTGTCCAGCCAGTGCACTAATTTTTGTTATGGCCGTTGAAATATTGGCATGCAGATTAAGACAAGAAACTGGCATAAAGGGTATACAAATTAAAGTTGACAAAACTAATCATACTATAAAATTGACACAACTGGCTGATGACACAACTATTTTTGTTAGTTCTAGACATGAAATTAAATTAGCTCTTAACTTAATAGAAGTATTTGGTACGTATTCTGGATTAAAACTTAATAGAAACAAAACAGAGGGAATTTGGCTGGGTAAACTAAAATCTTGTAGAGATAAGTTTGAAAATATCAATTGGAGTCATGAACCAGTGAAAAGTTTGGGTATATTTTTTGGATATGATAAAGAAAAATGTAAAGAACTTAATTTGGAAAAACAATTCATCAAATCGGAAAATATAATAAAAAATTGGAGTAAAAGAAACTTATCTATGATTGGACGAATCACGGTTGTTAAGTCACTGATACTACCGAATATAACATTTGTAGCTTCACTCACGGAAATAAGTAAATATTATGTAGGAAAGTTCAAGCAACTCATATACCAATTTATATGGAATAATAAAACAGAAAAAGTTAAACGTGATGTCTTATGTAAGCCATATTTACAAGGGGGTTTAAATATGAGAGATATAGATAAATTTATCATGACATGAAATATTAGGTGGATTCAGAGATTCATTGACCCGAAAAATGATAAATCAAACTGGACAATAATTCCAGGGCATTATTTTAACAAGTATGGTAAAAATTTTCTATTATTTAACATGAATTGTGACAATATTAACTTCTTTAAAGATATAAAAACTACCTTTCCTGAATTTTATTTAAGCATAATACAAACATGGATTAACGTTAAGAATAAACAAGTAAAGAAGGATTTAATGAATTACAGGACTATAAGACAGGAAATAATTTGGGGAAATAAATTCATTCATTTTAATAAAAAATACCTCATTTACAAAGATTGGATAAATCAAAACATAATATTTGTTGATGATTTACTTAATCTTAGGGGAATAATAGACCAAAATATAATCCTAAACAAACTGGAATCAAGGACAAACTGGTTTTCGGAATATAGCCAACTATGTAAGGCAATACCTAAAGAGTGGAAACAGATTCTTCAAAATACTGATTCGATTAATACTAATGTTAGAACTAAGCTAGAAGTTCAGTTTAAAATTGATGGGAAATTAGTTCTCTTGATGAATTTGACATCAAAACAAATTTATAATTCATTGGTTATTATAAATAAAGATAAACCTACAGGATTTGCAAAATGGGAAACTTTACTAAAAATCGATACATCCTTTATAATGGAACATAAACGTAAATGTATGTTAAATTTTACCTTTAAGTTTTTAAAAGACAACAAATTAAAAATGGTGAGATGGAAATTATTACATTATGTTCTCCCATGTAAAGAAATATTACATAGATGGAGGATAACAGATAGCCCCAAGTGTTCAATTTGTCACGTTACTGAAAATTATCAACATTTGTTTCTTAACTGTAAGTGTTTACAAGAATTTCTATGTAAATTCAAAACAGTTCTTTATCATCTTAATTTAGGGGAGCACTTGTTAACAGTTAAAAACATTGTGTTTGGTTATAAAATTGAAGAGAAAGAATATAACCCAGTCAATTATCTATTAACAATTTTTCTCTTTGTAATACATAAATCATACCATCTATCAAATCAAAGAAGCAAGGAATTAGATATTTTCAAAATTTTTAAGTATGAATTTTTGAAGAGACAAGAAACAGGGTTACACAAAGAAGACAAACTATGTGAAAAGGTGAAATATATATTGAGAAATGTCTTTTGATTGTTTTATATAGCGATCATTCATTTATAATTTTTTTCCTATCAATCTTGGTGTATTTATTTTGTATTCAAAAAAGGGGGGTCATGTGTTCACACTATGTGTATCGACAAAAAACAATGTTTAGTTCTAATGTCGTATTTAATGATACCACTTCTTAAGTAATGTCGTATTTAATGATGCCATTTCTTAATTAATGTCGTATTTAATGATACCAATTCTTAAATTTCTTAATAAATGTGAAAGGTTGGTATCTGACTGTAGGCTATTTAATAAGCTACTATAATGTAATAAAAGATACTTATTACACTGATATTTATAATGTAATCCCACTCATTTATAATGTAAATTGACCCTATCAGTGTTTCTGGATAAGGGGGAGATAACTCCAACATACTTGTATAGGCTCTATTTGTTATAATGTAACAAATCAGTTATATGTTGATAAAAATGAATAAATGAATTAAGAAATAAAACAAATTGCCTATGAATCTTTTTAACTGTCGTCGATAATCAGTTAACAGACATGTTTTACCTGACTGAATAAACATCCTGTGTATACAGGTGTGTTAATTAGAACTGTACAGAAGATTGCCCTTGGGTGATTTCTTTCTAGTATTAATCCAATTATACCTCTCTAAACATATGTATTATAATTTTTCTACAAATATTAAATAATTTTTAATCAAAATTAAGATTGAAAAATAAAAATTAAAAATACTGAGCAATTAAGAACATGTTATTTTAAATGAAAAAAATGAAAAATAGAAATAATAATAAATGAAGAAATCAAAGTTTTTCAGAAAATCATTAATTTTAAAACCAGTAGTTTATTTTTTTTAATCACTTGTATGACAAAGATTGAAATTTATCTAGTTTGTCATTATCATGATTATTAAAGTTTAAAATAAAAAACAGTATTCATCATCTTCACAAAATACTTGTATTCTCCTCTTTGAAAAAGAACCCCTTTTTCATGAAAGGATTAATGTTTTTTTTCCCATGCAATTTTATATGATGTAATAAATTCTGAAAGAAATTTAGCTATGTTTCAAACTTGATGTAACAATGTGAAAAAGAAAAAATAAATTCAAAACAAAAAAATGAAAACAATAACAAATTGAAACCTAGACCAAAATTTCCTTTTTAAAGGTTTCAAGTTTTTGTCAATGGATGATTTTTTACAAGATATTAAAATATTTCTATTTACTTATATGTTTTGTTTCTGTTTATTTCCAACTTTTTATTGTTTTATATTATTTTTAATATGAATTTTAAATAAACAGAACAGAAATTAAAAAAAAAACATGTGTGGCCACTTTGTGCTTTTGTGTATTGTGTATTTTGTGTATTGTGTATTGCTTGAATGTCATTTGTGGACTTGTCATGAAAACTTGTATGAACCTTTAAAAAATTATTAGGTTTAAAAAGATATCTATGACCTGAATATAATATTATTTTAAAAATATATATTAAAATATTACTATTTCCTTATGTATTATTATTATTATTAGCCTTTGATTGATTTCTTTTTTTTCTTTTTTTTGTTTATATCGTTTTGTTTGGTTTATTTTTTTTCTTTTATTGTTTTTTTTTTTAATTTATATATCAATATTTAATATGACTAAGTGAATAAAAAAAACAAAAAAAAAAACGCGTTTGGTCCCTTTCCACCTGATGCTTTGAAAATATTATGTGTATTGCTTGCATGACATTTGTGCATTTAACGCTCAAGACTTGTATGAAGCAATGTAAAAATTTATTAGGTTTTAAGGGTATCTGTGATCTGAACATCTAAAGTAATCTTTTTACTGTTTAATGCAGCAACATTGTATTTTTCCTCTAGACCGGTGACTTCAAAAGATGTTTGTCCAGGTGAACTTTATTAAGGTGATCAGAATGTCAGCAGGTGGTATACAGGTCACTTAGCACAACAAACATAATTTATAATTAATTATACAAAACACACCCCACTAAACAATATTCCAATCTGAAGCTTACTACAAACTTTGTTAATGAATTTAAGGGTCTAATCATATTACAGGTAAACTCATTACAGGTAAATCAAGTTAATCACCGTGTTGTTTTATACACATCAATAATCATCAAGATAGAAAAATATTGTTGAACAATTAAACTAGGAGCTTGCAAATGAATATTAAAGTGTGCAGATTTATCATAAATCACCATGGTAGAAACACCCTGTTACAAGTATGTTGGAGTTATCGAACCTGATATTCCACTAGAGGCGCGAAACGCTGATATCGTCAATTCATGCATATATGAGAAAATTACCTTTGTTGTGGTTTTGGTGACCTTGTTCTTTGTCAATACACAAAAGAAAATAGAAAACAAAGAAGGTGAAGTCTTGATTAGAACCCGGAAAGTTGTCAGCAATAAATAATTCAAGAAAATAATAATAAATAAAAAATTATAATTAAATTTTGTATATCATGGTATGTATTATTAAGATTGATTTTTAATTATATATGCTTAAACAATCTCCCTGGTTGTTTTAGCAAGGATTCACAGGGATACACGGTCTAAGCTGTACAACCGTGTATATATGTAATTCAGCAAGCAATGTGCCAAATAAAAACTTTATCTTTGTTGTAAAAAAAAAAAAAAAAAAAAAAAAAAAAAAAAAAAAAAAAAAAAATGAAGACTTGCTCTTGTCCACTCATCAAACATACAAAGTCCTTTCGAAATTTGTCCGCCTTTACTGTCGTATATTAATCTGTTATTGCCTTTGTAACGAAGAAAACATCTTTCTGGTGTTTAAAAGAAAAAAAAACACCAATTTAAAATGCATTTTACACGATATTTATTCTTTTCATAAAGTAATTTTTAATAATCTTACAAAAAGGCTTACCTTTTTGCAGGGACCATATAAACTATAAATAATATCTTTTTCATCGACAGATCAAGTTAACACTTAAATTTCATAATTTATGAACTAGATCAAGATAAAAATAATCAGTCCTACTAAGGATTGTTTTGTGTGTCTCTTATTTTTGCACTATTATTAGGAGGTAGGAGGGTTCTGTTTCTTGAATCACGTGAAAATCCCGAATTCTAAGAAAGTATTTTTAATCCAAATCCCGAAAAATAGCAATTTAAATCTCGGATCTCGGATTAACAATGAAAGGACATGGAATAAATGTACATTAGATAAAGTATTGACAAATACATTATTAAAACAGGCAATGGAACAACGATTTTATTGTTGTCTTTATCATGGAGTCATTATGAGACATTATGAAAGGTCGTAGACAGTTGAAGGAAATGATCATCCCAGTACTTAATAAAAAAGAAATCTTGAATCTGAGTTCGGACCGAAACTTCAAATTTTTTTCATAAGGGACTGACATCTTTTAAGGATCTTTTTTTATGATCGTATGACACGGAATTTTTTTAAGCCTTAATTAATAAGGCGGTCGGGGAGATATCTATGTCTAATGAGAAAGTCTGTATAATTTGTGCTAGCTTTCATGTAACAAAAAAACTGTGAAACATATTCTCCGTAAGTAGAAAAGCTGGAATATTACTGTCTATGTTAGGCAAAGTGATAATTTTGAAATTAAAATCGTCCCTTTTGTCGTAAAGTTTGGTACTAAGATGACCGTTTTTGTCAAATTCGAGATGTAAGCCCAAAACAGATGAGGTTTCTGTTTTTTCCTTAATCTCTAGTTGTTGTGGATATATTAATGGGTTCCATTTAGCAAAAGATGCTTTATTGATGGAAAGAACACCATCAATACAGTCAAACCTGCCTAAGTGACCACCTGTATTAAGTGGCCACCTGTCTTATGTGACCAAGTTTTCTTTATCGCAACGTATTGATGTTCATACTGATTAAACCTGTATTAAATGACCACCAGTCTTATGTGACCCTTTTTCAGAGTTCCCTTTTGAGGTCACATAAGAGAGGTTTGACTGTATATCTATAAGTCAGATTGAGGAATCTTTTTATTTATTGATTTTTTATGAGGCCGTGAAAAGATTCAGTCTCGTAAGAATATAAAAACAGGTCTGCTAGTCGAGGAGCACAATTAGCGTCATTGTTATGCCAACTTAATTAAATAGCACCTTCAAATGTGAGTAATATATTATCAATTAGAATATCAAGCATACAGTAAACCTGTTTTTCATCGTAGAATACTTTTCCTTTTAAATTGATTATTTCATACAACATATTTTTTTTGATCGGCAAATGATATCTTTGATTCGTGATTTTAGTATATCATGAGGAAGCGTGGTATACAGTTGTTACAGACTGTCACCAACTGTGCACCATTACTTCCTGATCTATTGTAGCATTATTATGAAAAAAATATATAAGAATATACTTACTCAAAGATAAAAAGAATAGCATATTGCTATGTCGTTTAATTACTTTTTGACCTATTGATGATTTTCTGTACGTCAGTTATCCAATTTCAATGAGTGCTTGCATCCTCTGTGGCCTTGTCAACTATGATTAAAAGACACTACAGAAACTAAAAGTCTATTTCATATTAACACCTGTTTTTTGAAATTGATAAAGGAGGATGAATAAAAACAAAACATTATGAGAAACTAGATGAATTCAAGTTTCCTATCGTTAATTTCCCGTTTTTCTGTCCCTTCACACGGTGTATATGTATTTCAGCTAAAACAACATGCTAGAGTATCTTTCCAATACGAGGAGTTTACAAGCAATTATTACTGTTATTACTGTTCAATTACCTATATTTGAATTTATGTCAATTCTAAAACCTAAGGATTAACTCCCCCCATCGTAGTTTTGTCCTTAGCTATATTTGATATTACTGATTATTCGGATTTCGTTTGGTTTTATGCATTTTAAACATTTTTGAGATTATGGATTTCCTTTGTTTGGGTTCTAGTGCTGCTGATGAGGAATAAATTTCCGAAATGGCCATACAGGTCATTAAAATTATTGCAGTTGGAGTAAACATATGTGTTACGGTCTCATGTTCATTTACTCCATATCCTTTCGTAAAATATTGATTTCTAAGCAGAAAACCTCTCATCAAGGGATATGAATTGGAACACTATAAAATTTTAACTCCCGCAAATAAGATGAGTTGTTTGACAAGTATTATATTATAGTTCATAATTTGTGACTGACGATTTTACATTTGAAGTTTTTCTTACATTCAGTCGTGCCATCTGAACTCTCTGGCAATACTTTTTACCGGCTGCGGTTAAATTTTGGGCATATCATTTCCCACACGATGTGTGATGCATGCATACAGATTAAGAACAATAATAATTGCGTTGTTTTACCATGTACATGTATTTGTAGAGACATTGTCTCATTTGCATTTACTCCTTATCCCTCTATTGGTTGATTGATTGATTGATTAGTTAGAGTTTAACGTCCAATGAGCAATATTTCAGCTATATCAGGACGAGAACAAGTTAATCAATTAAAAAAATTGAAAGTATCAGAAGAAAGAAATAAAGGTGGAAGGGACAACCTGGGCAACGACTTTTGACTGCCACTGGAAAATTGGAGAAATGGGCAGGGGCAGGAAATTTAGCCTTCCATACGACACTCAGTGCGTCTGCTCTCTTTAGAGAAATATAGAAGGGGTCTTTATACTGCATGGAGCGTGGCGTTTCTCGACACAGTTTGGCTACAATGGTTCGCGGTCAGGCTTTCCGTATTATGACCTGACTACCCCGCATAGACAGGGCATTCCCCTATCCACCACCTGGGGACGCGCCCGGCAGCTCTGTAGCCGCAGCCCCTGAAAACCGATTCAGGTGCCGGGTCCCTCTATTGGTAATAATACGAGCCGCTTAACCTTCTCACTCCTTACGGAGGATATTTGGAAGTGTCAATTTAATATATGTATATGTTTAAGAACCATTAGTTTTGAATTTTGTTATATTAAGACCAAATGTCCGATAGATTCATTGTTGATGGCGACTTCGTTCTAATTTCTTTGAGAAACGATTTTCTGGTTAGTAGTATGAAAAGGGGGATTCTGCCGCACTCATGCAGAATCCTGCATAAAAATCCCCACCTCGAGACAGGGCAAAATGCAAACGGACGGCATTTATATTGAACATAGGGTAAATATAAGAAATATGACTTTCGTACACAATGGATTCGTCGAAATCTCCCAAGATGGGGGTGATGATTTCATCAGCGAAGATACCTTCCAGGAAAAGGTGAAGGACCAGAATCAGGAAGCCCTCACATGGAAGGACTTGCCCAAAGGAGTGATCTATAAGATCTTGGAGGTGGTAGAAGTGGACGGAAAATTTGGCAAAAGCAAAATCCTCACCTTGAAAAATTGAGAAGGAGAAATCACCAGAGTATGGGGTTGCCCCACGCCTAACAAAGAGAAGGGTCCCTTGCAAGGAGCTTTCGTTCGGAGCACCGGATTCAAGCTGAGCAAAAAATCCAATTAGCAATACCTCTCCTACGATCTGGTGAGGAAGTAAAAAAAAAATCGAGGTAAGGATGCAAAATTTCCCAATCCAGAACCATATTGGGAAATTTTTTTTGGTCACTTGACACTTTGATATGGAGGGTTCGGGAATGAGCGGGGAGCGAGGCGTAGCCGAGCGAGGCGCGATTGGTAGAACCCTCCCTACGGCACATGCGCATTCAATTCTTCACTAATGGGGACAGAAGGTTGACGAAGCTGATCCTTCTCATCGTAATAATTTTTCAGGCTGACTGTAGGATCTTCATCTGCCAGCTGGGACCTATAGGTTTTAGCTAATCGCACGGTATTTTGATGCTTCTTTTTCTTCTTAGCGACTCGGCGCGAGATCAAGGACAGGACCATACTTCCCGTAGCACATAGACAGGCGAGGGAACCCGGGGGAATGAATGCCACCTACTCACACCGGTCAGAGCAGACCCCATCGTGCCACTGGTCAGCAATAGACTGCCCACGGAACACGCACCCAGGGCAAAGGAGACGACCTTATCCAGTCGGTTATAGATCTTCAAAGCATGCTCATATCTCTGGATATCTGAGATGAGCTCCTCTTCCAGGCATTCGATATGACTGGCATCCACTTCGTCAATTTATCTAGGGGCCCTAGAGAAGCATGCCTAGCAGGGGATACTCTTGAAGGGGCTATTAGGGCCAAGGATCAATCCACTACCATCGTACAGCCGACTTCCACTCTCTAAGTACAATCCATCACCGTAAGTATTGGGCAAAGTACCTGGGCTGAGATGCAGACCACGACCCTGGGGTTTCACGCAGCATACTTTTCCACCCTTCTTGAGATATAATCCAGATCCCACGGCTTTTTGGATGGCTGCACTACTCACCCACACCCAAAGCAGGCAGCACGGTTTTGGCTAGCATAGGTAGCGCAGCAGAGGCGAGACCTGCAAGCATGGGGAGAAATCCACCTTACTTTACGTTATGCTTTACCTGCTTCGGGCTCATCTCAAAGACCATACCACCCTTACCGCTCTGCAAGAGCTTGGTGATGCGCTGGATCTGCCGTTGGGTGAGGAACATCTTTTGCCAACCAGATAGGTTGGCATGCAGCAATCGGACGCTCACGGGGCAACCCTTCTTTGCCGCACGCTGGATCTTCTCTGCCTGACCCTTCGTCAAGTTGAGACCATACTCTTGATGATCCATTTATTTATACCTCAGGCAGATGAAAGCGGATGGTGAGATGCTCCCCTCGCAGATCGATGGGACGACCGTCTTGATCGTTCAGATAGGTTTGCATCTGATTGATGGTCTTCGGGGTCACGGGTAAGTAGATCAGATTCTTAGGGTTCTGGATGATCTTCATGCCTGGATCGACCCCCGGGAAAGAAACTATAGATGGTGGACTGCTGGGTGCCGTTGAGGTAGCTGCCTTGGATGATATCACTATTCACGAGGATGCTATTGATGCTGATGATATCGACGATATGCTCGCCTTCCACGTATCCATTCGTGCGTCGGTCGTAGGTATAAGTTCGGCGATCGAATCCAAGCACCGTATTCAGACTATTGGGCACATCGAAATCCACTTGGTAGCTTCTGGCGAGGGTGAGTGTTGCTCTCAGAGCCGCGTGATTGGCATCGGGAAGGATTTTAGCCTTGTGTTTGCTGAGCCGCATTTGCCGCTGGATCTCATCATTGATATCGTCGATGCAATAGGAACCGGTGCTCAGGGCGATGGGAAACCAGTGGACACCTTCGTCTGGGGAGTAGCGAAAGGAATTATTTCCAGCATGGATATTGGGGATGGAGTAGTACGTCTCCAGATTCACGAGGGCCATCTCGTAAGATTTCTCCTCGCGCAGTCGGAGGGGTGGGTTGAAGCGGGTCAAAATCTGACTATCGTCCCCGGAGACGATGAAGGAGAACCCATGGTTAGGTTCGGTATTGGTGGCGATTTTTCGCGAAAGTGAATCGTCCATTTATTTACAGGTGGCGACGTAGAAAGCGAATATCAGTCTCTGCTTCCAATCTTCCTGGCCGTCGTAGTGCTTCTGGAGGTTTTTGGCTTTCACCAGGATGGCGAAGACTTCGGCGGGTCGGATGGCAAACAGTAGCTGAATATGAATTTTGTCCATTTATTTACTGCAGAGCTCAGCTTTAGAAGACGACGCTCATCTTCTGACCGTGGGATTCGAATTGGAGGATGCGATCGGGGATGACCAAAGCGTAGGCTTGGGTATTGGCGGCGACGTTCTGATCGAGTCTGACCTTGATATAGACGTCGATCGTTGAGTTCTTGAGGCGCTCGCTCTGCTTGGAGACGTCGAATACGAAGAGGGGATGGAGATCCGTAATGTCGGCGGGGGTGATGCCCGGATTGCTCACCAGGTGATCCATGTTGAAGAATTTCCCGCGGAAATCGGCGGCCTCCTTATAGAGCCTGGAGACCTTCTGATTCGTGAAGGAGATACGATGACCCACGGCAGGATATCTCTGGGAATTCAAGGTGACCCAGATATCATTCACGCGGCAATGATTGAAGATGGCGGGGTTGGCTTCTTGATCGTTACTCTTTTCGGTCTGAGGGCGACGATCACCCATCGGGGTCTTTCGGGGCTGCTTCGGGTGGAAAGGTGCCAGTTGAATTCACGGCTTTCGGGGACGCCGATCGAATCGCACTGCCTCATGCGGAAGCCAATATCTAGCTTCACCTTGATCTCGATGGTCTTATAGAGCTGCAGCTTTTGCTCGTCGGAAGGCATCACGTGGGGAATGAACCATGAGAGATTGATTAGGACGATCTTACCGGGGTCGTTGATATTGGCAGCATCCCGGAAGATGGCGTCATTATCCGAGGCGCGGACGAGAGTGAGCTCATGCTTGAATCCATATACCAGCTTTTCGTAGTCCTGGGCAAAGCCGAAGATATGCTTCAAGGGGATGGTGAAGGAGAAAGTCCCCTTATTGGCAGGCTTGGCGATGACGTAGGCCTTGTGCGCGGCAAATCCTAGATTGGAGACGGCGGCGGCGTCGGAAGTATCCTTGACCCATAACTGGTTGAGGCCTTGGGACTTGGAGAAATCGTCTGGATACGTGAGTAGGCCCATCATGGTGGTGGCGACCCCTGGATCGTTCAACTGCTCGATCGTCTGCCCGGAAAGCTTGTAGCTGATGGATTTGAAGAGGTACATCATGGCATTATTGATGAGGGAGATGAGATTGGCATCGGCAAAGGCCGACCCATCATTCTTCTGGAGCCTTCCTTCCAGCAAGAGGTATCTCTGGGAGGGATGGAGGAAAAGATCCTGCAACTCGATGCTGAGGCGGATCTCGGTGCCGGATCTATTCAGCTGCGTCCTGGTGATGGGATGGTATTCAAAGAATTCGTACTCCTGGACGCTTTCGTCGGAAGTCAGTCCTTCGGTGATAGTAAGCATATCAGCCATCATATATTTATTTATAGCGCTGGACGAAGTCGTGGATGGTTGCGATGCCACCACCCGAGATGAGATTATTGAGGTTGGCCTGCTGCTGAGGGGTCCTCTTGGTCTTGGTGGCAGGTGGTGCTCTGGGCTTCTTGGGCTTCTTGCGGACCACTCGATGAACGACGTAGTCTACGGCCTTCGTCGCTCCTTTCTCCAATCCCTTGATGGCTGCATTGGAAGAGCGCTCACGGCCTTGCTTCCCAACGTCTTCGCAGCAGAAGAGGTGAATACTCGTCCGGCCAGACTGGCGATGGCATTGAATAATCCTCGCCCACCGACTACATATCTCCGGCGATATCCGTGATTCACTACTAAAGGCATTTATTTAGAGGAGCTTTCGATGCAGCGTCTCGTACTCCCCCTGCTGATATGCTTGGCTTTCCTCATGGCGTCGAGGATGGCCACGATTTCGTTACGCACCCAATTATTCCCAGCCTTTTAGGCGGCGGCGCAAAGATCGAGGCGATCCGGCAACTGGTCGAAGCATTTGGGATGAAAGACGGTCCGGACCCCACTCCCATACTTATCTTGCTTATAGCGGTACGAGACGATCTCCTTCCACTTCTCGCTTTTGCTAGCCTTGGGGGTCTGCGAGACTGCAGAATTGCCTTGATACATGGCATTCGATGCTCGTAGGATATCACCATAGGTATTCAGGTCGTCCACCTCGAAATCTTCGGGATGCTTCATGTCCATGAGCTCCCATAGGCCAGGGGTACCCCTATAGCGCTCGTCATCGACGATGATATCGTCACCGTCAAAAGTGACGGGGAGACTTCCGATCACGATGGCGCCGTCTTCCACTCGCAATCCAAAGGTATGATCGGCTTTGGGAGTCATACTGAGCTGAAGATAATGAGTGGCTCGCGGACCGAGATTGGTAGTCAATGCCTGCTCAAGGGGTAGTGGGTCGTCGTCGTCGTAATCGGCGGAGGCGGCAGGAGGAAGGGCAGGCACGGGGGCGGGTAGGGTGAGATCATCGATCTTTTTGGTGATCTGGGAAGCGGTCTCCTTTTGCGTCTCGACGACGGGCTTGAATATCTTGGAAAGATCGCGACTGAGTCCGATCTTATCCAGGCGATGCTGCATATCATCAGCCTGAATATTACGCTTGGTCTCCGCAGGTCCCTAGCAAGCGCCTCACGCTGATTAAGATCGGTGATCTTGATGAACGTCATTTTATTTATAGCATCGCGAAAGCCCCTGGCGATGGAACGAACGCTATGGGACGTTGAGAGGCGATGGATCGAACGCTATGGGGCGTTGGAACGAACGCTATGGGGTGTTGGGAGGCGATGGATCGAACGCTATGGGGCGTTGAGAGGCGTTGGAACGAACGCTGTGGGGCGTTGAGAGGCGATGGATCGATGCTATGGGGCGTTGGAACGAACGCTATGGGGCGTTGGGAGGCGATGGATCGAACGCTATGGGGCGTTGAGAGGCGATGGATCGAACGCTATGGAGCGTTGGAACGAACGCTATTGGGCGTTGGGAGGCGATGGATCGAACGCTATGGGGTGTTGAGAGGCGTTGGAACGAACGCTATTGGGCGTTGAGAGGCGTTGGATCGAACGCTATGGGGCGATGGAATGAACGCTATGGGGCGTTGGGAGGCGATGGATCGAACGCTATGGGGCGTTGAGAGGCGTTGGAACGAACGCTATTGGGCGTTGAGAGGCGTTGGATCGAACACTATGGGGCGATGGAATGAACGCTATGGGGCGTTGGGAGGCGATGGATTGAACGCCCTAGGCGATGGGATGAACGCCCCCTAAGCGTTGATGCATTTTGGGGAGCAGAAGACTTCCATCCTATGCGCGATTTCATGATCGTACTCCCTTGCCATCCGGACTTTTACGCCCGACCAGAGGGTGGTGAATTTGGGCATGGCAATAATCTCGTGTTGGATACGGTCCAAAGCCTTACCGCGAGCGATCGGAGCTCCACACCGGCAGCACGCCTTACGAAATAGCCTCGAATGCCTCTTGCATTTATCGCTTGACGATATGGAAGGGTACGTGCATTGATGGCCGCGAACCGTCTTGATGCAGCACTGGGGTCCGGGTGGTGGTCGTCGGCGGGGATGGAAATTATAGAACCTTCCCTCGAAATCCTGGTCATCGATGCGGTGAGCATACCTTTCGACACCGCATCTTTTGCATCTATATCCCGGGATCTCATCGTTAATAAGCACTCTCTCCCACTTGTGCTTGCAACCAAGGAGTGGGGGTGGTCGTGGGGGCTTGGGACATTCTCCCGATCCAAGTCCCTTTGATTTTCCAGGAAAAATACCTCCATCATTCTTTATCTTATACTCGATAGAACTCATCCAGATTGCATCGATACTTTCCATTCGTCTTGGGGCTCGTGAGATCGATGGTCATGAATCCGTGAGGCTTGGCCCAAGAGCGATTGCAAAGGGTATCGAACTGAGCCGGGGTTAGATCGCTGCAATGGTCCCGGCGGATATGATCGCGTTTCTTGGCATCCTGCTCGAAGAGTAAGATGAAATTGGCATTCTCTCGGATCGATTGCCACGGGAGCTTGAAGTAATTTTGGCAGAGGTAGAAGCAATCGACGTTATTATGGCGCCCGCGCACGTAGTAGTCTTCGCTTTTGCTCTGCTTGCTGAGCATCAATTCGTCGAAGACCATGAGATTCTTGCGAGAGGGGTAGAGGTCGCGGGGGTCGGTCACGTCGGTCACCTGCTCGAAGAAGAAGGGCTCGATACCACTTGGTTTGGGCGGGGGCTTCATCACGTCCACCACGTCGATCAAGGAGTGCGGATAGCGATCCTTGATGGAAAGAAGCTCGCGGATATCGTCTTTCGAAAATCCTTTCCCAAGCGCCCACCGCAGCAGCTGATAAATGGGCTGGTGGAGCGATTTTCCGAAGACGTAGAGTTGATCGTAGTCGAGCCATCCGTCACGCAGGAGGAGGTTATTCAGCAGCGTCGTCTTGCCGCAGTCCGATTTTCCGATGATCAGACCTCGGATGGATCGCTGCGGTGATAAAGTCCGGATCATCAAGAAGAAGGGCACTTTCGAGAAGGGATATACTTCGCGCTGGACTGAGGAAGTCTTCACCATCTTTCAGACCCTAGCGACACAACCACCGACCTATCGCCTCAAGGACTTTTACAACGACGAGGAGATCAAGGGATCCTTCTACGAGCAGGAGCTTCAGCGCACCGATCAAGACGTCTTTCGCATCGAAGATATCCTGCGGCGACGAACCAGGGATGGGGTCAAGGAAATCTTCGTGAAGTGGCTGGGATATCCAGCATCTTTCAATTCATTGGTCAAAGAGTCCGACTGGCAATAACCAGTAGTACCCACTCAAGTTGTGGAAGAGGATGGGGACGTGCTTCGGGAGCTGGAAGTCCAGATTGCACTCGTTTTGTGCTGCGCCGCGATATTTCCCAGTAAGATGGTCGTGGTCCCGAACCTTATCCAATCCCAATTCATCAACGCAAATGTGGCAGTGCGTGCTTTCTTCAAAGCTCTCTTTGTCCTCGTCGGTCATCACCATGGGCTTATTCTCCTTTTATATCTTACCGATGGCCCGCACTTCCTCCTCCATACACTCCACGAATTTCTTGGCCGCATCCTCCCCGCAGTAGACGACTGGGGCCTTGTAATCACGATGAGCGTACTTCACGTAATAGCAGAAGCCCGATGGTCGCTGAAGCTGGTAGGCCTTCGTGTAGGAGTGGGATGGATCGGGCTGGCATAAGTCCGCATAGATGACGAATGGAGCTCTCATCATCTTTTTGTGGTTATGGAAGGCGGTCCCTTCTTCCGGCATCTCGATCCTGACGGCCTCTTTCTGACTGCAATATTCCATATGCTCGTCCAAGATATCTTGCCTGGAAAAGTGGGAGAGGAACCTGCGGCAGAAGTAGACTGACTCTTTGTGACCGGTCACTTGAGACGTCAAAAGACGTGAAAGGCTCTTGATCCAGAAGTAATGCTGCTTGCCTTCGCGAGTCAGGAAGAGGAGATCTACGTGGGTGGAGCCCGTATTCTTGGATATCTTGATGGGGTAGATCTGAATATCCTCTTCCTCATCTTCACCCTTCTTTACACCATCGAAGCCATAGACATTGACGTTGATGATGGATTCTGCCTCTCGAACTTATCGATCGCCTTGAGCGAGACTGGGAAGTCAATGCCTTCGAATTTTAGCTCATCTTCCCATTTCTTGTACTGAAATACGCGGTTGGTGGATTTCTGATCGACTTCCTCATGGTGAAGGGCCGCCAGCACTGCCCACTGGAAGCAGCGAACTTTCTCATATTTCACATTGATGATCGCTTTCTTTTTCGCGAGAGCCGATGGGGTTGGTAAGAGGGAACCTCCCTTGAGTGCCTTGAATTGGTTGAGGTGGATTTCTAGCTTCACGAAAGTCCATCCGCTCCCTTACCGCGTGTACTTAGCCATATTTTCCTTGACCTTCTCCATCATGAAAGTAATCTCCAAATCGAGGTCGGATGACTGGGTGAGGGTAGCAAGAGCTGATCGGAAGAAAGGGGTGATGTAGGTATTTTCTCCGGTCGTGGGATTGGTCTTCACTAGTTCCGCTAGGAGAATTAAGTGGCCCTTCAATCCCTTCTTCTTGGTGAGAGCATCTGAGATGTCTCTTGAGCCGGGAGAACTTGGTGAGGTCGCGATTCTTGGCGAGTGCTTTCAGCTGCTTCTTGCTGAAGACTTCCTTACGGGTAAATTTACGGGCGGTTTTCTCCTCGATGAGCTTCACCAAGGCCTCCTTTCTTTTCCTGCTGACCCTCCTCAGACCCTCATCCTTAGCTATTTGAGGTTCTTCATGGTCTCTTCAACCACCATCTTACCCTCGACGGGGATGGTCTCCTCGTCTTCCGTCTCGCGTGGTTGCCTATTATGCATCCAGCAGAGACCATCCTTCCCGGGCTTGCTCTTACAGAACTGTCCCTTCTTCCTCTTGAGTGGGTAGCCGCAGCTGGTCTTCTGCTCCCCTGATTGCTCAATTCGTCGGACTTGCTCCGCCCCGAAATTTTGACACTGCTGGGTGTGCTCATCCATCTGCACCAGGTTGGGGGCATTGTAGCACTGATGCTGCTTTTGGGGGGTGGGGGTGCTATCTTCCAAATCTTCTTCATTCTCCAAAAAGAAATCCTGGAACCGATCCATCTTATTTCTTTCGGATGCCATATCTTTATTTATATCAATCCGTGACATCCTTCCCTTTAAGGTGTCCTGATCCCCATTTTCCTGTGGGACGACTTGTCTATCACCGAATACATATGCCATTCTTGTATTTACCCTATGATCAATAGGAATGCCGTCCGTTTGCATTTTGCCCTCGAGGTGGGGATTTTTATGCAGGATTCTGCATGAGTGCGGCAGAATCCCCCTTTTCATACTACTCTGGTTAGTACTCATGTCTGCGAAGTGGATGCTCAAACATATCCTATCAGAAAAATGCACGCCTTATGCAAAGCAAAGGGGATATTGATACTTAGAAATGAGACATTAAGTACAAGAAATATAAAATCGTCGCGTTTGGCATAAGTTTTAGTTTTTAAGTTGTCCAGCCTTTTCATTAGTTTAAGCCGAAGCAATTTTCAACTTAGAGAAACCGATATAAAAATAAAGATTTTTTAGTTTCCGTAATGTTAAATTTTCACCTCACTGGAGTATATAAGGTGTAAGTATAGTCTTAAACTTGAACCTAATTCGTGGAGATTGTGTACCATATATTTCAATATCAAGATGGCGAAATTCCGTTTGGTTCTCCAAATGATTCGATTTTGTATGAACTATGTCCAAATTGTAAATTTTACTATTTGTTGTAATTCTTTTATTTAAATCTTCTTACATACATAAGCATTCGCTCTGACATACACCTTATATTTTGATGTCCTATTAAATTACAAACACTTCAGAATTTTGACGATTCTAATGAGGAAATATATTTAACTCCAGACATAAATTTAATTTAAATTAAAAATAAACGTTGTATAAACATTCTCCATGGATTGATTCACTAGTATGTAGTTTGATAATAAATAAGAAAATAAGTACAGTCGAGAAAAACATGATAATTGAACAGAAATTGGAAGTAGAACAAAATGCAAAATTAGGTAAGCTACATAATATTAAAAACTTTGTTTCAGAGGGCAAATTTCATAACAAAATAAGACCAGCTTTGCAAAAATACTCTCGTGTTTATGTTTCAAGATCAACAGTAATCTGTTCTACATCTTTCTATCTTTAAAACAATTAATAATTCAGAATAGCAAAATACCAAAGTTACTGTTAATTTATTTTTTGCATATACGCATTTCGACAACTCATGTCTCATCAGTGCAGATCAAAACCAAAACATTTGGAAGACCATTAACAGAAAAATACGTTAAAGCTAATAGAGAACAAATAACCAAAAAGATTAAAAAATTAAAATTTAAAAAAAATCAAAATTAGTACATTTAAAAAAAAGCGTTGAGCAGATACGACAAACAGTTGGACAATACTGTATTTGAAAATTATAGCAGTCATTTCCTAATTTTATGATGGCAGATGACATATACAGTTTTTTTCTGGCGATACGAAAGAGAAGTGGTTGGAACTTTTCAAGAACAATACTGTTTAATATTTTTATTCTGGGTAATACCTGTAAAAATGCTTTGTTATTAATAATTAGGAAAATAAAGCACCAGCGTTATCATAAAGCGGGTAACTTTCGCGAGGTTCTAATTTTCACTTTATTCACGAGGTTTCTAGAAGAGCGAAAACAAAAACTCACAAAATTAAAGTCAGTGTATCTTTATACATGTCTATTCCTACACAATGTTTCATTGGTGAATATTGGTGACAGCTAACATTTAATACCCCTCTTCGGGGAACGAAACGCGAAACCCAATACAGATAAACTACTAACTTTATGACCACAATCTTTAAGGGGAAAATATGACAAAACCTAATCTAGAAAGTTGAGTCAAGTTGTGCTCGCCGGTAATCTTCCGCCTAGGTCAAGAAGTCTAGTCTTTTGGTAAAAAAAACTATGAATCGCACTACGGAAGAAAAATCAAACTCAAAACTTCCCGAAGGGTTTGGTAAAAAATCATCATTCATTTCAGTAGACATTGGAACTATCACTGAATGGCACTCTGTATGTTTCTGGATTTTTTTTTTTACCAGACTGGCTATGTTAACAAACTTTCCGTAAAAACGAGGATTAGGAATGTCATTAGTAACAAGCTGTTTGCAAACTTTATCAAATTTGTTAAATGTATTCAACAGTTCATCTAGATCCCTTCCATCTACTGGGTCCCTTAACGTCATAAGAATCCACACAAACAGCGATTCGTTACGGAGTAATAAGCGTCTATCTAAGCATCTTACTACTTTATTGACCGCAGTCATAGATGGTCTGAAAAGTTATTGTGATAAAGTTTACTCCACGAGCGGCGTCAATCAGATGTGATTCTAAAGAAATCTAAAGATCTTCCTGAACAGCGATTCTCAACCATTGCCATTGCATACATTTCTTTTTATTTTTCTACTCTTTATACTTTCATTAAAAACAGTAATATTTGATTTTATACATCTAAAAATAGAGAACGCACATAACTTATTTAGTAATAGGGAAAGACAAAACATATTTTTTAAAGAACCACACTGAGTCAAACAAGAAGTACACTGAGAACGATGAAAGATTTTGGAATTTTAGATAGATGATATTTTTGTCGAATTTAGAGGCCGCGTTTTTCAACAGACAATCGATATTACCATGGGAACTAACTGCACGCTACTTTTAGCTGATCTCTTTCTTTTATCATCGTATGAGGCCAAGATCACACAGAACACTGAAAAAGCAAAAAGATTAAGGAAAGACCTTTAATTTCAACCTCCACTACACAGAAGATTGATTTTCTTTTCATAATAAATAAATCAAGGAATGTTTTACAAGCATAGTAGGTTTTTGCACTAGCCGACAGTTTAGCAGCTAGCCCTCCTCGACCAATCTGTCAAAACTACGTTTTGTCCATTTTCCTTTTCAAGATTGTGGTCATGGAATAAGTAGCCTGCCTGTTTTGAGTTTTATTCGTATATCTATTATATTATAGGGAAACGGGACAGAAAAAGCGTAGGTTTGGGTACAAATAAACCGGTATAACCCCAACGCTGTCCCGGGTGTCCCGAGTTCCTATAGTTATTAATGTTTGTTTGTCTTTTGTTTTGATTTTTGTTTTTTTTGTGTAGTTCCTTGGTACATTGTGGCATGTGATTGTGTTTTTCCATCATTGTAGGTGTTTCTTGTTATCCTTTTTTTCTATTACACAATATATATCCACAATCACCTTGAAATTAGAGATGCTACTGATACATGTACTCCAGCTTCGTACTTACATCTTTCGCTCTTTCGATATACATCGAGGAATTAAGATGGACGTTTAAAATCCAAGCTATATGACAAACGTGAAAATAAATTTAAATTTTCCAATAGTAAACTTTCCCTTTCGGAGCAGCAATATACCTGTCCAGCGTAGAGTTGATTCGTTTCTGTTGAGTATGTAGTTTAAACAATAATTTCTTAAATAGATCACATAGTTTCCTAAAGCCACGTAAGTTAGGGATTTGTTTAGCCTTTGTTACTTACATTTTTCCAGAAGTTCTATTGCCGTCGCCATGACATTATTGGAAGATATGAAGTGTCTATGTCCCAAATGAAAACGTTTTTTTTTCTAGATTATTTGACATAACCGGTTTTGACTCAACCCTGTATTGACTCACTGATAGTGTGATGGATGCCTCCAGCAGAGCAGGACATGCTTACCCTTCCGGAGCACCGGTTGTTACTCCCCGTATGGCAGTTCACACTATGAGTGCCTTAGCTCTGAATGTCGTCTTTTTATTTCGGTGAAATCAGTTCTGACTTAACAAAGGGGTCAGGTCAAAACTTAAGGTCACTGAGTGGAAATTTGAAAACTTTAACAAAAACTTTAATATTGTCTGTATCTTTTCAACCAGATGTAATAGGACTTTCATATTTGGCATGTATACTGATTATATAAAGCTGTAAAGCATTTTGTAAAAATTTTACTAAGGTCAGTTCAAAAGTCAATTTCACAGAGGTAATAAAGTCAAAATCTAGATTTTGATTTAGCTCGTTGATTACAATTAATAGATGCTTCATATTCTATATGTGAAAAGATCTAAAATAGCTTAGTACAAATCTTTCAAAAAACTAGGGTCAAGTCAAAGGTCAAGGTCAATGAGTGCAAATCGAAAATTTTAACAAAAACTTTTACATTGCCTATATCTTTTCAACCGGATGTGATAGGACCCTCATATTTGACCTGTACTTTGATCACATAAAGCTGAACACCATTATGCAAATTTCCTAAGGTCAGGTCAAAGTTCAACATCACAGAAATCAAAAGATCAAAGTCTAGATTTTGCTTTTAATCAATTACATTTGCAAGAGGCGAATTGCGACAGTTTAGGTCAATTTTCTTCAGTGCAGATAAAATCAAAACATTTGGAAACCCATAAATCGAAAAACGTGCAAAAAACAGAAAAAGAACAAATAACCAATAAGAACTTTATGTAACGGCCAAAATCAGATTAGGACAGAGCTATGCAAGAGGGAGATACTCCTTAGTTTTAAACAAAATTTTTCTGAAATTTAGATATTGAATAATTTTTCAGATAAAATCGGTTTTGGGACCAGCACCGAAGTACTGGCTACTGAGTTGGTGAATAACCTCGGGGACTAAGAGTCCACCAGCAGAGGTATCGACCTAGAGGTAATAAATAACATAATACCGAAGTTAAAATATCTATTACTATTCATAAGAATATTGGACACATATCAATCTAAGCAACACATATGATAGGTGAGTGTGCGTTTTATGAGATGTAAGTGCCTGCGATTGGTCTCCAGACTTTACATTTAGTCCATTAAACTTACAAATACAATGAATGAATAGTAAAAATTACCCCCAATTTGGAAATTAGTCTATTTAGAAATACAATTTAAAATGTATGCAAATATATTTAAGAACAAAAGTGGTGGTCGATGTCGTTACTAGCCTCCGTCAGTGTCAAAATTTTCTAATGCGTCATGGTGGATAAAATAAGACAGTTTTGACAGTCAGAGATAATTTCAAAAACCTTAGGAGTACCCATCCGTAAGCAATATTTATTGTTTAACGATTTTATTTATTATAATTTTAACTTAAGACTCCTAATTCAATTACCATATAAACTATTGTTGTTGCTAATCAATGCTAAACACTTAAAGATTTTGGCCATTTTCCTGCGAATTTATGTCATTCAGCATGCAATTTTTGCGAAAATACTAAAACTTCTCGAAATAGTTTTAACATATTTAACATGTACTCTATACACTATCTAAACAAAATCAATTCAAATGCATTTTATTGCCCTTAGATAAAAGATTTAGCTGTAGTATTTGCCACTTGAATGCAATGTTGACAGATTCTGTCACACATACTTTATTAGATTATGAAATTCACGTAGAAACCAAACATTTACAGTCTGGATAGATCCAGACTCCTATCGTTGTCTACGTTTGTCTTTTGTCTTATTCATGTTCTTCATGTGTAGTTCCATAGCAGATTGTGGCATGTAATTATAATTTTCAGCCATTGTAGGTGTTTCCTGTTATCCATTTTTTTTTACATTTAAGTTTCTTCATTGATGCAGTAGGAGTGTTTTTTCTTTGTTGAAGGCTTCATGGTGACTTCAAGATGAAGAACAGCAATTAAAGCGTTGTTCCATTTGCTTGATCTTTGTCCCATGTACATTTACTGCATATCCTTTTATTTGTTCATTTTATACATTTATTTATTATCTTTTTTGTCTTTTGTGTCATACCGCTTAAGTTGATACCCTGATCTTTGGTCTGAAAAAATGAAAACTTTTCAAACATATTCCAATTTCTCGTCCTATTGCAAAGGATGATTTCCATTCTTATTTTGCCATAAACTACAAGTTTTATTTCTTATAAAATGCCATGAATGAGTGGATTTTACTTCTCCTGACAAGTATCTTGATAAAACGGTAATGCCCATTGTGTATGACCTTAACTTACTTCTAGTTGTGTAACTAATTTAGCTATTTGGGTAATTTTAGGTGTGATTTGAATGACCAACTCTTCAGCAGCTTATTGTTCTTGTTCTTGTCCATTAATCAAACAAGCAAAGTCTATCAATACTTATGTATATCAATCTGCTATGATCTGACGAGGTTTTACTTTCTTACAAAGGCAAATCTACTTCATGTTTATAATCGCTCGATAGATTTCAATTAATGTCAGAAAAAGACACGACAATTTTATACAATAATTCCTTTTATACAATATTTATTCTTTGAATGATGTAATTTAGAAAAAAAATCAATAAGGTACTTGTTTTTAGGTACCATATGAATAATACATAGTCTCTTTTTTAATTAATAGCTCAAGGTTTAACACTTATATTCATAATTTAAATTCAAAGACCCAGCCTTACTAGTGTCATGTTTGTAGAGAACTGACTTTAAATATTTTTATTTTAGGGATGGATAGGAAAGGTTTGATCCCGGAATCATATGAAAATAACTTTCAAATCCAGAATCAAATATGTTTTTTTAACTCCAAATCTCGAAAAAAATTTCGAACTCCAAATTAATAAAATGCGTATCCATTCCATGCTTTCCGTGAAAAAGCCTTAGTCTTTCGTAAATACGTAGATGAACACGGTCTAATACATCGGCACATGAATACCAAAGCAAGAACGAGGAAAGGGGAAATTCTAAAATCATAAATCCAAAATCACGGCAATTCACAGCAACACGAATTGAAACAGTATGACAAAGACAAATAAAAAAAAACAAAAAAGAACAAGAACGTCACAAAACTAAAGCACTAGCAGACAGCAATTTCGCTCAGTTGACAAAATCGTTGTACAAACTACAGGCACGGCAATAGCGAATGAGTTGTGAAATGTACACGCCATATGCCGGAGAAGTGGGAATATTACTGCTCAAAAAACGGAAAGTTCACTATTGGAAAGTCGAAATCATCACACTTGTCGTAAAGTTTTGTTTTCAGACGTCCAGAGCTGTCAATGTAGAGGTATAGGTCCAGTTATGATGCTGATGATGGTGTATCAGTGGTCTCTTTAATTTCTAGTTCATTTGGGTATATACATTGTAAGATGAAGGTTATCCTTGAATTGAGGATTGTTCAATGAAAGAACATCATCTATATAACGGAAACTGAAATTAAAGGACTTGGCTAGCTTATTGTCTTTTTTCTGAAATAATGAAATACCGAGGTTGCTGTGAATTTAGGTTATGCATATGCGCATAATTAAAATGTTAATTTGAGCCAAATGTATTCTTATTGCTGACAATAATTTACAGGTTATTTCTACCTCGGAAGAGAAATTGCTGGCTCGTCCGGGATCTTCGAAATCGTAAAAGAAATTATTATATTTGTGTTAAATAGAATTTTTTTTAAAAGTCAGCGATAAAATTTTTACAAAAGTCATTTGATCCAGAACAATTCATGTCTACGTGTCAGGTAGAGAATTTTGAGAAACTTGACAAAAATGAATTGATTCTTTCAGGAAAGCGTTTAAAATTAAAGTAATCAAGATTAGAAAATTTGAAATTCAAAGTGTGATTGCAAATTATATGGTTGAAGAAGATAATGTTTTTGCAGGTGCGTTGTCTAGAGTTTAATTTCATGACATATTGTTCAATATATTCAACAGTTCTCGCCACAATATAGCTGAAATATTGCTGAAGTAAAACATCAATCCATCAATCAATCAATTATGACACTGCATTGTAAATATATTTGCTTGTTATTAGATATTGTCATTGCATTAAAACATTTTCTTCTTGGGGATGTGTTATAGATAATTATAATATTGTAAAATATTCTAAAGTGCATTGTTTTCATTTTTTTGTAAGGCCTTTATATTATGTAATTTGTTTGGCCTAGTTATGTTAAAACAAAATGACATGACAAAAAGACAGGGGCGTGTTCACGTAAACACCTTATGATGTGATACTGGTTGCGTCCACAGGGTAAGTCTCCTGCTATACACCCGTCATGTAAAAAAATGATGTGTCCATAGTTAAAAACACAGCCAGGAAGAAGAAAAGTCAGATAGTTGAAGTGAGACGTCTTGTTTTCAGTATTATTATATCAATTAAAGAAATTACGAGTTGCCAATGGAAATGTTGTATTTCATGTATGAAAAAATGTAAAAAGTTCCACGCATGAGTTTTGATGGAAATTAAAATATCTTAACTTTAATATTTAAAGTTACTGTGATAAAGTCTACTCCATGAGCGGCGTCAATCAGATGTGGATTCTAAAAAATTCTAAAGATCTTCTTGAACAGCTATCCTCTAGCAGTCTTACCCATTGCCACAGCATTCAAACTTTTGATTTTTCTATTCTTTATACTACCCTTTATACCACCCTGCCACAAATTGAAAACAATAATTTCTTATTTGATACATCAATGTTTCTGCACTAAAAACGGAGAACGCAGATACACTTACTTAGTAGTAAGGAAAGACAAAACATATTTTGTAAAGAACCACACTGAGTCAAACAAGAAGTACACGGAGAATGACGTAATCAAGATGTTGAAATTTTTAATAGATAATATATTTGTCGAATTTGGAGGTCGCGTTTTTCAACAGACAGTCGGGATTCCCATGGGAACTAACCGCGCGCCGCTTTTAGCTGATCTCTTTCTTTTCTCGTATGAGGCCAAGTTTTTACAAGGGCTAACACAGAAAAAACAAAAACATTTAGCCCAGTCCTTTAATTTCAGCTTCCGCTACATAGACGATGTACTTTCTCTTAATAATCCAAAATTCAAGGAATATTTACACCAGATCTATCCCAATGAGCTTAAAATTAAAGAGACTACTGACACGCCTACTTCAGCTTCGTACTTAGATCTGTTTTTATACATTGATGAAGATGGACGTTTGAAATCTAAGCTATATGACAAACGTGATGATTTTAACTTCCCAATAGTGAATTTTCCCTTCCTGAGCAGCAAAATACCTAACTCTCCAGCCTATGGAGTGTACATTTCACAGTTGATTCGTTACTGTCGCGCATGTTGTTTATACAGCGATTTTTTGAATAGAGCAAAAGCACTGTCCCAAAAGTTGCTTAGTCAGGAATTTGTTACCCTTTGTTGCTTTCATCCCTTTAGAAATTTTATGGCCGGCACCATGATATCATTGACAGATATGACGTGTCTGTGTCCCAAATGAAAACGGACATTTTCAGCTAGATTTCACGTCCTCACGGATTTGACATTACCGGTTTTGACTCAACCCTGGATTGACTCACTGATAGTGTGACGGGTGCCGCAAGCGGAGCAGGACATGCTTACCCATCCGGAGCACCTGATGTCACTCCCGGTTTTTAGGGAGTTCACACTGTCAGTACTTTAGTTTTTCGTGTTGTCTTGTATATCATACCGTAAAATTTTAGTTTTGTCTTCGTCAATGATGTTCGTGCTACCGATTTGTCCTTGTGATTGTTTTCATACTGTAGAAATTTTCAAAAGCTATTCAAAATTTCACCTTGATACTGTTTGAGGGTTAGAGAAGTAACATGTATCATGAATTTCATTGTTTTTTTTTGCCTAAGGCTTAGAAAATGACATTAACCAATCCGCTACCAAACAGACCTTTCAAAACACTTTCTGCCTCACCGATAGTGTGACGGGTGTCGCTAGCGGGGCAAGACATGCTTACCCTTCCGGAGCACCTGATGTCACTCACGGTTTTCATGGGAGTTCACTATGAGTGCCTTAGTTTATAATGTCGTCTTTTTATTTCCGTGCTTGTAGCTGTTTAACGTCCTTGTTTTGTCTTTGTTTTTCACAGTTGCCGTTTTTGCCATGTCGTCGGATCTCGATTTTTGTAGTCTTCGCTTCTCTTGTTCCTTCGGTATTCTACTGCCGTTGTTTTTAACAAGACCATTGTAAAGAAATTGCTAGATTTTCACCACTGTCATTTATTCTACCTTTGCAGCCCACCTTACCAATATATTATCATTCATATTATAAAGAGCTGTGTGCAACATCATCATCTATATACCTCATGTATCTTACCTATTGCAACCTTACCCTTTATCTATCTATTTACTACCCACCACACAATTCATCGAACACTAGATTTCCTGCGAGGAGGAATGACCCGGTTACCGAAAGCTATATTTTATGTATCCTAGGTGGCCGGGTGGTTTAGAACACTGGGCATATAATAAAGATGAAATAAGAGCACTGGGCATAGTACAGGTGGTGTTGCCATAGATTGCAATTAAGAATGGGTTCAAATCCAGTTTTAGACCTTGCTGCATTTTCCGATGCTAAAAGGTTTAAACAGATGATTTCAATTACAAAATGTACTGTTGGCGTTCTGAATCATATATCCTCTCGTGTTCTTTGTCAATTTTATATGTATGTGTACCTGAAATGAAAGCTAATCATTGTATGAAATTTATATGCCCCTTGTGGCACCATTAATTGGAATAAACAATCTTAATCTTAATCTTATATGCTACCTTTGCAGTTCACCTTACAAATGTATTATGATTCATTTTATATAGAGCTGTGTGCAACAATATTATCATCTACATACATTATAAAGAAAGCCTAACTTCTCATCCAAGCTGTGGAAAACATCGGGGACAAGAAACGTTCTAATTAAATGGTGTAAGTTTGTGATCTGAAAACCATCTTCATTTTTTTTCATTTTCAGTAAATATATTATAATTTGCAGATATCTTAAAAATCGAAATATTGCATTTGATTACACAGATAATTTAAACTTCTCTAGTCTCCACTTTTAAAAATCTTCATCATATCTAGAGGAAATATTTAATCACTACAGGTGGATCAAAAATGAGACTCCTAGAATGTAAGTTAATTGTGTTGTAAAAAAGATAAACAGACATAATTTTAACGGAGTAACTACATAAATCAGCATTTGTAGCTATCAATTGCATGTTTTTTTTTCATTGAAACTGGGAAAACATTGTGGTAGATTGATTGATTAGTTAGAGTTTAACGTCCAAAGAGCAATATTTCAGCTATATCAGGACGAGAACAAGTTAATCAATTGAAAACAAATTGTAAGTAAAAGAAGAAAGAAATAAAGGTGGAAGGGACAACCGGGGCAACGACTTTTGATTGCCACTGGAAAAGGGGAGAAATGGGTAGGGGCAGGAAATTTAGCCTTCTATACGACACCCAGTGCGTCTGCTCTCTTTAGAGAAATATAGAAGGGGTCTTTATACTGCATGGAGCGTGGCGTTTCTCCACACAGTTTGGCTACAATGGTTCGCGGTCAGGCTTTCCGTATTATGACCTGACTACCCCGCAAAGACAGGGCATTCCCCTATCCACCACCTGGGGACGCGCCCGGCAGCTCTGTAGCCAAAGCCCCTGAAAACCTATTCAGGTGCCGGGCATTGTGGTAGAAAACGAGGGCTAAAACAGGATATGCATTACAATTTACATTATTCAATAAAAAAATATGAATCACATGTAGAAAAAATTTATATTATGAACAGATTTGTAATTACACATGTACTTTTTACCCGTTTTTTCAGTTGTTTTGCGTGTTTTAGGACAATTAAGATTGTCTGTATGACATCAATGAAGTAACTTTATATCTGTTTAGTCGTAATGTCTGTAATTATGCCTTCTTTCTAAATATTATTTCGACTGTTAATGTACTTAAACAGATCAATGTCATAGATTTGTCGGGAGATTGGTAATCGAGATGACCTTGATCTCAATCTTGATACACAAAGTTAAATCATTTGATTTTCTCCTCGGGTAGATGGCATAGGGATTTAATAAGTCAACACTACATTCATGATTGTCTACCTTTAGTGGTGGGTGGACCATCCCATAGAATAGTGTCAATAAATCGGATCAGGGTGATCAGGGGTATTCATGCGCCTCCGATATAAATTTCAGAAAGGCATCAGACAGTTAACAAATCAATCCTACTCTATGAATTTTTACAGCTTCAGAAGATAACAGTTACTCTAGCACCAGCAAACACGAAGATGGATCAAGATGCGGAGCTCCACAAGCAATTATGGGACTTTTAAATCGGATTTTTATACGAGTACCTTGTCCAAAATGTCCGCTAGCGTAACACAAAGTAAAAGATATAACACTATGGGGTTGCATTCAAAGATCTTAAATTTTGAAACTACCAATGCACTTTCAACAAGAAGTCAATTATATTAAAATTTTTTAGCCTTATTTAAGGAATTTGATTTGTGAATATGATATTAAAAAAAGACGCATGCGAATAGCAATCAAAGATTTCGACCTGGACATCTTGAACAATTATAATCAGATTCCATTATAGTACATCTCTTACCCTCCTCTTCAAAGTTTTCGATTTTGAAGTTGGAGCCTCATCCAATATGGCCGTTAGCGTGGAACATAGTTAAAGACAAGACCCTTTTTGAAATGCATCGAAACACCTCCTCTGTAATCACTCAAGCAATTTCCTGTAACCGCTAGAAAAAAATGATGAACATTTTTTTTTACTTTATAAAAATAAATTTACGGAAAACTATTGTGATTCAGTTTTCGGGTATATCTCTAAAAGGGAAATAACTACTACTTTTTTAAAATTTACCTGGATAAACACAGGAAAATAATATTCCGCGAGTAAGAACACTTACCGGCGACGAAATGCAATTTTGTATCCGAATAATTCATTTCATAGTTATATTTTTCATTATTTAAATTTAATTTTGTTTTTATAATATAGCTGAACTTGAAATACATGAAATACGCGTGTATTGGACACATTGTGAATATTTGTCATTGCTTTGACGATAGCTGATATGAGAGGGGTCATAGCTAGAACAGGTCAGCTGAGAGCAGTCATGGCCAGAACAGACTTAAGTAGAACGGTCATGGGTAGAACAGGTCAGAGCAGTCATAGGTTAGGATTCTAGCTGTTACCATGACTATTCAGAGCGGTCAGGATTCTAGAGCAGACTTAGAGCTGTTCTAGAGCAGACTTGATACATGTTCTAAGTTAACTTAGAGCAGCTTTTATGACTGCTCCAAGTTAACTTTATGAGCGGTTAGGTCTGCACCCCACTATAGTTTATCACCTACGTCTGCTTATCACGAGTCAACATGAAAAATAAAATACAGTGGTTGCCTTTAATCCTAGGAAAAAGTCCTTCCCGCCACAATGGATGTAATAATATCAGGATACACCTCCCGACATCGTAACAAAGACAAGTCTAAAGCTAGAAAAGTTAATACAGTGTGACATGACTTACGATAAGAAGTTTACATTGCAGAGAAGGGGATTTTCTGTATCATAATGCAAATGCTTTCTAACAAAAATAATACGTGAAATTTGCTCATTATAGGTTGAGAAAATTACAAAATTACGACCAAATAAAAAACATGAGCCATATCAAATTCAAACTGAAAACCATACGTTTTCAAATGTATCCTATTCCCACACTTAACCTATTGCAACTACTATTTTCATTCACAAACGGTTATTGCGTTGCGGTTATAACTTCCAGATACATGACTATAAAGCCACACCGCCTGATTGCACATGCTCCTCTTCCCCATTCATCTGTAGTCCTGCTGGACACGTGATAATTCCGTGAACCCCAGCACATCAACTGGAAGTATAAGTTCAAGATTTGACGACAGTATGCCATGGATTTGGAGACATTGTCAGACTGGATCAGGTCAATTAAGTCATTGATTATTAACCGTATCTGGCTTTGAAAACATCAATGAAAACTAGAACGCCCAGTATATTTAATGATCCTCTTGTTGAAAAAACATTGACAAACCTCAAAGAAAAATACGTCATAGTTCCTGCAGACAAAACGTCTAACAATATTGTGTTTGTATGTAAGAAACACTATTTAGACTGTCTTGTTAAGGAGATGGGTATTGACAGTTCATCTTATACCCAAACTACAATATCCAGGGACGAGATAATCACAAAACACCTGTGCTAGTAGAACCCTTACGTATTTAAGTGGATGAAGATAACAGTTATCTCCCTTACATTTACTGGGTACCTAATCTTCACAAGAATCCCTTCTACTGTATATTGACCACCTTCAACTTGCTGAAGAAACTGTCACTTCTTTGCGCATTCTATTTACAAGAAACAAGTATTGTGTGAAAATAAATGCAAAGTGTGAAAAAATGTTTTTGTGTTTTTTTTCTTTTTAAGAGTGGGTCATAACAATGCTGACTGGTAAACTGTTCAATAATTTAATTGTGCTCGGAAAGAAGGATTGCTGTCTGATTTGAAGCTGGCATTTAGGAATTTGAAATGAGAGTGCGTGCATATTTCGGGACTTTCTGAGTGGTGGAATGAGCCTGTGTGTTTTACTGACTGCAACAAACTGGAGATTGATCTTATATAGCAGTACAAGTTTTGCATCTGATGCGTCGGCTAGGCATCTCCAGTTTTTTTAAGTTGTGTATCATACTGGAGACACTCGATGCATTGCGGTAACGATGTGTTATTAATCTAGGCGCTCCTCTTAGGACAATTTCTATTTTATCAATGTCATCTTTTATGTATGGATTCCAGATTGAGCAGGCATATTCTAGTGATGGCCTTACTAGTGATGCCCGCTCTCTAACTTTTGTAGAGTTGATGTTCAGATTTCTTTTGAGGAAGTTGAGGGTGTTTGTTGCATTATTACAGATGTTGTTGACATGTCTGTGCCATTTAAGGTCAGATTGAATGGTAATGCCGAAATATTTTGCATTGTCAACATGTGCAAGTATGTGGTCATGTAGTGTGTATGTTTTTTTTAATTGGGTGTTTATTACGTGTGATTGAAAGCACGTTACACTTGTCATGGTGGAATTCCATCAGCCACTTTTGTTTCAATTGTCCAAGTTTATCAAGATCAGTTTGTGGTTTGGTACAATCTGCTTCTGATTTTACTGCCAGATATGCTTTGGTGTCATCAGCAAAGAGGCGAATGGTGGAAATCAAGCCAACTGGTGTATCATTAATATAAAAAAGAAACAGGCTTGGGAACAGAACCTTGGGGACCCCTGAATGTACATCTACATAGTCTGATGTTGCACCTTCGAGGATAACTGCTTGAGAACGATTTGAGAGAAAACTGTTTATCCATTTGTTTGTATTGCCTTGTATACCATAATGAGTAAGTTTATGAGTGAGCAAGTTGTGGCTAACTTTATCAAATCCTTTACTGAAATCCCTAATCAAAACATCTGTTTGCTGAGAATTTTCAAGATTTTTTTTGTGATATCATCTATAAATTCAATGAATTGTGTTTCACAAGACCTGTGCTCCCGAAAACCGTGATGCAGAGGATATAATATATTGTTTTCATCCGCATGTTCATTGCAAACAGAGTCTCATTGCAGGATCTGCCAGATGCAACAAAAAAACCTATCAAAACTCCAAACCACTTTATTGGCTGCAGTAAGTGATGATCTAGAAAGCTACTACGAAAAAGTCTTTACTAAGAGTGGCAGTGAAACAGGTGTGGATTCTTAAAAAAACTCCAAAGATCTTGAACTGCTCTCCTCAAACAGTCTCGCATATTGTAATAGCATTCGAACGTTTGATTTTTGTATCCTTTATATAACGCTTCCAAATAATAAACTTGAAACAGTAATTTCCGATCTAATACATCAATGTTTCTCTACCAAAAACGAAGAACGCAGCTATTCTTATTTGGTAATAGGAATAGATAAAACATATTTTGTTAAAAAACATACCGAGTCAAACAAAATACAGTGAAAATGACGTGATAGAGATGTTTGAATTTTTGATCGACAACATTTTTATTGAATATTTAGGATTCGTTTTTCAACAAACGAAAGGGATTCCTATTGGAACAAACTGTGTGCCACTTTTAGCTCACCTTTTCATTTATTCGTATGACGCAAAGTTTTCAAAACGGCTAATACAACAGCAACAAAAATAGCCTGCCCAAACTTTTAATTTTAGTTTCAGATATAAAGACGATGTACTTTCTCTTTATAACCTGAGATTTAAAGAATATTCACATCGGATCTACCCCAGTGAAGTCGAAATTAAGAGACAACCAATACACAAAATCCTGCTTCACACCTCGACCTTTTGTTATACATTGACGAACATGGAAGTCTGAAATCTAGGTTATGTGACAAACGTGATGATTTGGACTTCCCAATTGCGAACTTTCCCTTTCTCAAGAGCAATATACCTACCTTCACAGCATATGGAGTGTATATCTCACAACTGATTCGTTACTGTAGAGCTTGTAGTTCATATGTGACTTTGTGGAAAGAACAAAAGCAATGTCAGAAAAACTGCTGAGTCAGGGATATGTTCAGCTGTTTTTACTTTCGTCCCTTCAGAAATTCTGTGGCCGTCACCAAGACATCATTCATAGATATGAAATGTGATGTTGATGTCACAAATGTAAAACTGACATTTACAGCTAGATTCACGTCTTCCCAATTTTTACATTACTGATTCTGACTTTATCCTGGATTTACACACACTGACTGTGACGGTTGCTGGGTACAGAGCAGGATATGGTTACCCTTCCGAAGCACCTGATGTCACTTTTTTTGAGAGTTCGCAATGTTAGTGCTTTAGTTTTTATTGTTGTATTTGTAGTGTTTGCGTTTTGTATTTGTGTAGCATCTTCGGTCTTCTGGTATTCTTACTTTTGCCTTGTCTCTGGACTTTCATTTTTGTAATCTTGTTCTTTGTTCCTTCTGTATTCTACTGCCATTATTTAGGTACATTAAAGGGCGTTCATACATGTAAGAACTATTATAGGACTGTCTCACAGATAATGTTAGATTGTACAGTATTTATTTTTTGATATTGAACTCCAGTAAAATGTTGATAATTTGAAAAGGCCTTAGAATTATGTAATTTGTACACTCTATCAAACAGAGATAAAGGAATGTGGCAGTATATAATATGAATAAATGTATTTAAAGTTCATAAATTTCCTGCTGTTGATTTCTAGATTAATGTGTAAATATGAAGCAATTTAATGTCGCATAAATGCATGTGCAATGCAGATAATAATACGCATATGTTGCATTATAATATACATATTCATTCAAAATTTGCAGGAAGAAAATGACATCAAATGACAAAGAATATGGAGAGATGCTATATTCAGAAAATAGTGGAGATGTAGAAAAAATTTATGATGGAAGTCATTACAGAAGGGGTTATGGCAATTCTAAGGTTTGTGAAAAGTAAATAACAAAACATAAAATAAAATATAAAATCTAAATTGAAGCCTGTATTGCTCACCTGACAAAATACTTCTAAGCGATACAAAGATACAAACATTTAAAAAGTAAAAAATAATTCCATTTTTACTTTAATTAGTTCAAATGAGGACATCATACCTAGAAAAAAATTTACCATTTAATTTTCTTTTTTTTTGGATATATTGTAGAACTAGAGTAGTTTGTTATTACGTGAAATTTTCAAACCCTCTTACCAGGCTTCTTCTCAAGTTATATAGGGCAAGAGTTACCTGCCCCTTGATGTTCATGAGTATTAACAACAAGAAAATATTAGTGCACAATGTAATGTGTATGTTGGTAGTAGGGGAAAAATAACCATCCAGGGTATAAGCTGTGACTATTGAATATGTGATAACATAGAATAGACTTCGGTCTTGCCACCTGGAAGCTTCTACATTACCTCAATACTCCCTTAACTTGCAGAGTTTTCCGGCCTTTTTGGCAATATTTTCATGCCATGAAAAAATTGTGTCATTTGAAATTGATTTTTTTCATTGAATATATTATTTGAAATCACAACAATAATATATTAAAAAATCAGCATAGCAAACCAGGCTTTTAAGAGACCTAAAAGCATTCAAAGTTGACAACATTGCCCTCCTCCCCTAAAAAAATTTTCCCGTCACTGGAACAAAAACCGGAAGTGATGTCACCGGCTATGCTTATAGCACCAAAACCAAACTAAAATAGTCATATGACTGTATATGGTCTTCACTTGAGTAGAACAGGAAGTTGTAGGTTACACATGTCAAACCGGAAGTGGATAATTTCTTGCAAAATACATAAATGTCATCTACAAATTCAAATTGTGATATATTGTATGATAGTTCGACACACGACCCCACAAGACTATAGAGAGATAAAGGAGCTTGTATGCGGGATGGGAAGTAGATTGTATTTCCTGTTGGCAACCATTTTGACCGGGAATGACCTTTTATGTTGTATAAAGATATATTTTGGATGGCGTTGACTAAATGAAGAAGTTGATATTTCTCATATTTTCTTGTTCCAAACATCTAGGGAGTGATCTTTATAAAACGGAAATCAGCAGTGGCTTATTCTGGCAATATTTCTATCACGTCTGCGTTAATTATTTTGAAGGGGGAACTGCTATTGTTGTTCTAGGGTAAATTCTCTCTTTCCATAATTTTTATTCTATCATTATTTCCACCTTTCGTATCCCTTTGTGTACATAATTTACTTTTTCACAACAATCTCTCTATTATTTTAATTTTTATCAAAGTTATTTTCCCCTTTTCAGCACTTTTACTGTGTTAATTTATTATTATTTTCCCTTTTCTCGCCTTATTTCAAGATGAGTTCCATTTTTCATCATATTATTTTTCACGCCATTTTGCTGTTTCCATGGCAACGGTCGCCATTTTGACATTTTAAAGACAAAAACTCGTATCTACACATGCTAATTTACCTTCCTGTCAAAGTTCAGTCATTTTGGAGCAATTTGAAAATGTCCCGCCATTTTCTGTTCCCATAGCAACGGTCGCCATTTTGACGTTATTAACACCAAAGTTTGTTTCTACGCATGCTCAGTAACCTTCCCGTCAAAATAAAAGTAATAATTACTCGACGACCGCTATTTCATAGTTTCAGAGATGAGCAAAGCATTTTTTTCTATTAGTTCAATCTTAAACCATGCCAGTACTGGTGACCGTGTTTGTTGTCAGATAATAACTCATAAGCAATCTTTATTGAACACCTTTTATACATCATTCCTGTGGAGCTGATCAATTTGTCAATTCAGTTTCAGAGGAGACGATCACTTTATTCTTAAATACATGTAACACAATTCCGAAGTTACTGTAAATTGCTTTCTTCATATCGCAATTTCGACAACTTATGTCTCTTCTGGGCAGGTCAAGATGGTTAAATGGTTGGTTGCAGTCGGCATTTGTTGTGTAGTCTCAGCAAAACAAGCAATCTTTGTAAAAAGACTTTGCATACATCATTGCACTCCAGTTGTGTTAAATAATGTCCAATTCAGAGAATTTAAAAATACCTTCAACTCTTAGGTACTAGGTTAAACCAAATTACTTGCTAATCTTAACAAAAATAAGCAATCTTGGTTATGACATTCCATATGCTGTTAACAGAGCAGGACATGCTTACCCTCCGGAGCACCTGATGTCACTCTCAGTTTCACTGGAGTTCACACTGTGAGTGCCTTTGTTTTGAATGTTGTAATTTCTGTTTCTGTGCTTTGTATCTGTCAAACGTCATTGTTTTTTGTGTCTAACGTCATTGTTTTCTGTGTTCTTGTTTTGGCCGTGTCTTTGGACTCCTTTTTTGTAAATTTCACTCCTTTGTTCCTTCGGTATTCTACTGCCGTTGTTCCATAGATTATTGTTTAAGGCTTAGTATATTTTACTGCTGTAGTTTTTGAGAAAATAATCATAATATGTTTTACGTCATACTATGTTCTACACTGATGAGCATGGTTTTGACTGATGTCACAAAATAAGGACTTCAAAAACATTTATTCTAAAAATCAGTCGTTCAGTATGGTATTCTAGTTTCTTAATTTAGAACCGATCTATTAATCTATCCCGAATCTCGATTTGTAAGGTGTGCATGTTTATTAAGTTATGTTAAACGAAAATTCTAATATGACGGCCTTCATTCGCTTTGTGTCCAATCATGTGGTAAAAATAATATATACTCATAAAAATATGACGGTACTTTCGATTAAGTCAGTGTTTGCAACTTCAAAGACCTACTAACGGCGTAAAATGACGTTCATTCATGTGAGCTAGGACGTTTTCTTTTAATCAGAACCTTGTGGGTGGCCTATTAAAATCGAAATAAGTTACAGTAGCTATATATTTATATTATTTTTACCACAGGCTTGCACTTTATGGTGATATTTTACCCTTCACTGATCCCTCGGGGTAAAATATTCGCAATAAAGTGCCACGTCATAAAATATTGTGTTTTTCATCCACAATGTAGCATTTTGCCATCTTTTGACAATTTACAAACAAACTATCAGATATTGATATAATGGCAAACAATAAATTAGTCACTTCGGTATTTAGTTATTTATTCACTAAATCAACAACAACAACAAAATTGACCGGTCAGAAATGGACACATTTATTGAATCGACCCTATGAAGCATTTCTGTATAGATCTGTTCCATCTTCTTCAGTAATATCAGAAGAGAAATGTTAATGATAACTATATTCCATGCTTTGTTGTTTGTTTTCGAAATTTAAAGAATTGATTCGTTTTTAATTAAGACCTTCTCAAACTTCATTCCTACAAAGTTTGGTTCAATTTGCCTATGACGTTTATGCCCCGTTCACATACACGAATTTTTCACGAATCCGTACGAATCTTTAAATGATTCGTAAACTAACACGAATCCTGGCGAATAAAACACATTTACGAGTGATTTGCGATTTCTTTACGATAAGTTGCGAGTCTGAACGATCACTTCATTTACTAAGAATGATTGCATGATGCATTTACGATAAAAATTTACGAATAATTACGAATTCTTGCGAGCACGATACGAATTATTGCGATTTGATCCTAGCTTTTCCGGATAAAAAAACGAATTTTTTTCCGATAACTTAATGAGATCTTTACAATATCAGAGATAGTTTTACAAACGATAATATATATATATATATTTATTTGTAAAATAAATATATTTATTTATATATATATATTTATTGGGGGGGGTGACATTTACTCATATAAATTTTAACTATATTACCTCATTCAGTCTTAAAATCAACATTTACGGAGACAAGATATGTCCTACTATAAAAAAAAAACACTTAATAAAATAATCTTTCACTTATTCTCCAACAGTCACAGAGGAATACCAAATTGAAATTGACCTCAGCATAACCTTTCCATCCAATTTTTAGAAGGCGGCACAACTCATATTGGAACTGCCTATGCAATTTTATCATTGCATCTTTAAAATTCGTAAAATATTCGCATTTATTTGGAAAGCGCTCTCAAAGTTTTCGTATAAATTAGCAAAGTAATCGCATATTTTCTCAAAATTATCGCATCAGTGCTTGTTTATAAGTAAATCAATCGCAAAGCGACCGTAAACTACACGCATTTATTCGAAAATAAATTGTAAAACATTTGAGGAATCAAATTTTCAACGATTTATCGCGAATACTTTACGTTTTCTTGCGATCGGTAAGCGATGACTAATGAATTGTCAAGATTGTTTTGGGGGCTTTTTAAGGATGAAATAATTGATTAAGATTCGAGGACATTCGTGTAAAATGTTTTGACATGTCAATCCTAACACAAATTGACACGAATATCTACGAAAGCCTAAGAGTTATTTACGAATGTCGGCGAGTTAAATACGGATGCTTTGGAACGACTACGAATCGATCATTCGTAGGATTCGTCAGAGAAATTCGTGTATGTAAAGGAGGTATTACGTAGAGATGACCTTTTTTTCACAGAGTCCACAGAGTCTACTGGCATCCATATTCATTGTCTATTCTAAGCAGAGTGACCAATCTTTAGACATCGTATTTATTACTCCTGCAAGGTTTCTTTTTTGTCAAGAGCAAATTACCCTCAAAACACGCCATTTTCACACAGGAGAATTATAAGTGTGTCTCATGCGGTTAAAGCTGGATGCGGGGTCGGCTTTGAAGTAAACGGAAAGCGGGTCGGCTTTTTTAGTGAGCAGGAAAGGGATCATCGAAAATAAATAATGCACGGGGAAACGGGAAATAATGTCGGAACCGCTTAAAGTTTACGTCGTGAACCCGGAAAAGATTGCTTTTAAAGAGTTTAAAATATATCTAGTCCCATTAATACACCTGGTGGAAATAAAATTCCCGTGTATTGACATTATTAAACGAAAATATCAGGTTACCGGAACGGTAATAGTTTTCTAATAAAAGAGGGGGTGGCGAGACCAGCATGATTTTCGAGACGTCGAGATTTTCAATTTTTCAACTTGGGGAAATCAGATTACTCCCATTTTCAGACCACGAATTGGGAATGGAAATACCTGGCCCTGCTGAAGTGGACACGGAAGGGGGGGGGGGGGTTCGTGTCGTATCACCGATTTGTTTAGTACTATGAAATGTTGTTTAGACACTCTATGACTAGATTCACACCAAAAAAAGAACTCAATTTAGGGTTAAGTCGGTTCAATTTAACATGCAACCACTGGGAAACCTCATACAGCCATGCCGAGCTTTTCCAAGCAAAAAGTTCGCTTTTCTATATATTCAGCGATTTCAACTGGTAATTGAAACTGCATGGTCAAGCTGGTTTACATTTGTCATAACTTTCGAGATGTCGTTTCTGTGGCAATTGTCCTTCATGTCAGCAGCTACGAAATCTACAGCTAAGTCAGTCGAAAAGGACGCTAACTCTCCTTAAAAGACAAAAACTACCGCACAAAAGAAAGTCAAGAAACCAAGGAAGAAGTGAAGTCAAGAGCTTATCTCTTACATATGCAGACAAAAGTCATTCTAAGTGCTACTAAACTTCTCAAAAAGAATATTTATAGTTGTTATATCAGCAATTTTCAAAGTCAAAAATAACTTTTCCCTTTGTATAGTGTATTTTCTCTTTCTTACTAATTTCCTTTTCCCCTTTTTTGTATTGATTTTATTTACTTATTTATTTATCTCTTCATTAATATTTTTTCAATTGGTCCTTCTCGATATTAATATTTCATTCTTTGTTGACTCCGGGCTCCAACACAAGGGCTCCGGGCTCCTACACTAGTGCTCCGAGCTCCAGCACTAGGGATCTAGGCTCCAACACTAGGGTTCCGGGCTCCAACAAAAGGGCACCGGGCTCCAACACTATGTCTCTGAGCTCCAATACTATGGCTCCGGGTCCAACTTCACTGGGCTCCGACTTCAGCTTTGGGCTCTCAGAGAGCTGGGGTTAAGCGATTTTCCGGAGTTAAAAATGGGAAGTTCGGAAGTCCCGAAAATCATGTGGGTATCGTCTTCCCCCTCTGTTATTAAAAATACATTACTGGACGGCATGAAAATTTCGTTCACCATTGTACAAAATGGGAGTTTTTTTCCATCTGGCTTATAAAGCTTTTGGTGCTGTATATAGGAGATCACATTGGGGGTCCTTTCCCAAAATCTCCACTTTCCCGTTTTACGAGAGAATGGGGGTTTAACAAAGACTCTTAAAAACCCTGTTTCCCGATTCAAGGTGATTTTTTCAGTGTTTCCCGCGTCACGTAAGCAGTATTTAGTAAAGTCTATTATCGCTTCCAAACATGGACGATCCCCTTCAAGTTTTCAACGCATTACTCTCACTTAAATGGAAAGGCTTTTTAATTTCACCGTCTTAAAAGTGTCATTTTGTTGCATCATATAAAAAAATTGTCTTTGAAACACACAATAATATATATGATGTCCCTATAAAGTCCCGTTGGTGGACGAATCTGCTGGTGGATAAAAAGCTGTCACAGAAACACTCCCGCCATCTGTTGTCATAATTCAATCATACGCGTTTTTTCCGCCACGTTTATTTTAAGCACATAAAAACAAAAATTGCATGAAAATACAAAGACAAAATTTAAATATAAACGAAAGAATATTGCACAATGAATACTTACTTTCAACACTTCTCTTTCAAATTATAAAACATGAAATTTTTCGAAATTAACACGGTAGATATAATGTCGTGAAAGAAGAATTTAGAACTTAATGAACAAAGCATAGAAATGGGAATATTAAAAGAAAGAATATAAAATATATCAAATTGAGTTTTTAGAAACAATAATATAAAATATATAATCTCCAGAAGTACGGATGAAATAGGAACATTGAAAGAAAGAATATAAAATATGATAAAATGGTATTATAGAATCTACAATATAGAATATAGAAAATGCAGAACTATGGATAAGGAAAGTGAAAACAATAAAAAGAGAAGATAAAATTTACAGCATAGAATTTCTCTGGTGGCGAAAATATCCCTCCATATTAGAGATGATCAAAATGTTTTCCAATGTGATCAAATGTTAAGTTATGTTCCATGCGGATGGATTTCTTTCTTTGATAAAACCCTGAATGTGTACATCATTCTACTGGTTAAATTGGTTAAATTTGATTCAATACTTTTAAAGGAGATAATCAAAGTATGTTCTCCTTAGCTTCTATGTTATACTTGATGTATGTCACCGAATTTGAACGAAATAAGCGATCTTAATCTAGAACCGATTTATTAATCTGTCCCGAATCTCGATTTGTAAGGTGTGCATGTTTATTAAGTTATGTTAAACGAAAATTCTTATATGACGGCCTTCATTCGCTTTGTGTCCAATCATGTGGTAAAAATAATATATACTCATAAAAATATGACGGTAATTTCGATTAAGTCAGTGTTTGCAACTTCAAAGACCTACTAACGGCGTAAAATGACGTTCATTCATGTGAGCTAGGACGTTTTCTTTTAATCAGAACCTTGTGGGTGGCCTATTAAAATCGAAGTAAGTTACAGTAGCTATATATTTATATTATTTTTACAACAGGCTTGCACTTTATGGTGATATTTTACCCTTCACTGATCCCTCGGAGTAAAATATTCGCAATAAAGTGCCACGTCATAAATATTGTGTTTTTCATTCACAATGTAGCATTTTGCCATCTTTTGACATTTTACAAACAAACTATCAGATATTGATATAATGGCAAACAATAAATCAGTCACTAAATCAACAACAACAACAAAATTGCCCGGTCAGAAATGGACACATTTATTGAACCGACCCTATGAAGCATTTCTGTATAGATCTGTTCCATCTTCTTCAGTAATATCAGAAGAGAAATGTTAATGATAACTATATTCCATGCTTTGTTGTTTGTTTTCGAAATTTAAAGAATTGATTCGTTTTTAATTAAGACTTTCCCAAACTTCATTCCTACAAAGTTTGGTTCAATTTGCCTATGACGTTTATGCCCCCTTCACATACACGAATTTTTCACGAATCCTTACGAATCTTTAAATGATTCGAAAACTAACACGAATCCTGGCGAATAAAACACATTTACGAGTGATTTGCGATTTCTTTACGATAAGTTGCGAGTCTGAACGATCACTTCATTTACTAAGAATGATTGCATGATGCATTTACGATAAAAATTTACGAATAATTACGAATTCTTGCGAGCACGATACGAATTATTGCGATTTGATCCTAGCTTTTCCGGATAAAAAACGAATTTTTTTCCGATAACTTAATGAGATCTTTACAATATCAGAGATAGTTTTCTAAACGATAATATATATATATTGGGGGGGGGGGGGGGGGGG
>MJUU01048921.1:75285-111408 GCA_002080025.1 Modiolus philippinarum
GGTGACATTTACTCATATAAATTTTAACTATATTACCTCATTCAGTCTTAAAATCAACATTTACGGAGACAAGATATGTCCTACTGTAAAAAAAACACTTAATAAAATAATCTTTCACTTATTCTCCAACAGTCACAGAGGAATACCAAATTGAAATTGACCTCAGCATAACCTTTCCATCCAATTTTTAGAAGGCGGCACAACTCATATTGGAACTGCCTATGCAATTTTATCATTGCATCTTTAAAATTCGTAAAATATTCGCATTTATTTGGAAAGCGCTCTCAAAGTATTCGTATAAATTAGCAAAGTAATCGCATATTTTCTCAAAATTATCGCATCAGTGCTTGTTTATAAGTAAATCAATCGCAAAGCGACCGTAAACTACACGCATTTATTCAAAAATAAATTGTAAAACATTTGAGGAATCAAATGTTCCACGATTTATCGCGAATACTTTACGTTTTCTTGCGATCGGTAAGCGATGACTAATAAATTGCCAAGATTGGTTTGGGGGCTCTTTACGGATGAAATAATTGATAAAGATTCGCGGACATTCGTGTAAAATGTTTTGACATGTCAATCCTTACACAAATTGACACGAATATCTACGAAAGCCTAAGAGTTATTTACGAATGTCGGCGAGTTAAATATGGATGCTTTGGAACGACTACGAATCGATCATTCGTAGGATTCGTTAGAGAAATTCGTGTATGTAAAGGAGGTATTACGTAGAGATGACCTTTTTTTCACAGAGTTCACAGAGTCTACTGGCATCCATATTCATTGTCCATTCTAAGCAGAATGACCAATCTTTAGACATCGTATTTATTACTCCTGCAAGGTTTGGTTCAGAAGTTTCAGTCATGGAGTTAGTAGTCTACCTGTATTGGGTTTTATTCGTATGTTTACTATACTATAGGGAAACAACCAGATAAAGGGGATGTTAGGGTACCCATAAACTGGTTTAACCCTACCGCTGGCTTTTGCTAGTGCCGGTACCAAGTCCGGCTGTCCCGAGTTCCTATCGTTGTTTACGTTTGTCTTTTGTCTTATTTGTGTTTTTCCTGTATAGTTCCCTAGTAGATTGTGGCATGTAACTATCGTAACGTGAAATCACGGGGGAACTAGCAGGTAGATTTTCAAATAAAATAATTGCAAATAAGATAAATGTTCTATTGAATAACTGACAAAATAGCATACGTAACAATCAACAAATTAATAAACTCCAAGATCAAAGTATATGCGGGTATCCACTTATTTAAAAGTCCTCCTTGGAATTCCAAAAATTTTACTCTACGGAATCCGTCTACTTGCAGGCCGGGAATCCAACGTTCAGTCCGTTTGTAATTGTTCAAATTTATACATCAAATTAGTTTTACTCGGCAAGAGTTGACATGGTGACACTTTGTTGTAACACGAATTGAACAATAAGGTTAATTAGCTTGTACGTGGTTCTCATGAAATGTCAAAACAAACAAACAAAAGAATATAGGAAAGAATTAAAAAGGTTCTTAAAATATGATATTCTTAAATTTATACAATGTGAAAATTAGACACTTTTTACACCATGACAACTCTCTTATCCAAGTGGACTCTGACCTCAGAGTCTAGGAAAAACACACATCCTGATGTTGTTGTTGCCGATATCGTCCTCTTCCACGGTTTCCTCGGTTATTCCGATAACAGTTCACTGATGACTGTTGGTCATTCAAACGAGCAGACTGCGTTCTGTTATACTCGTTTCTCACGCGCTGTAATTCTGTTTTTGTCGTTTCCCAGTTATTTTCAAGAATTTTGATACGTTTGTTTTGAGTATCGCACAACTTCCTTAATCTCCGAATTTCATTGTCATTTTGTACCTCGAATTTAGTTTTTCTGTTCTCTGTGTCCAAGATTTGCTTCTTTAATTCTGTAATTTCAAGTTTTTTATTCTGCAGTTGTTCTGATAGATATTTGATGGTAATTTCCGTTTCACATAGCTTCATTTTAAGCGAATTTTCGCTGTCTATGTTGTTTTGTTGTATATCTTCTATTGTTGATTTTAGTTTCTGGATGTCTTCTTGTAATTCACTTTTTTCCAAACATAATTGATGCGCATCCCTTCGTAATTTATTTGAAATTTTTGCATGTTCTAAAAATGCATTATGATAAAATTCAATTTCACTGTTTAAGTTCAAGATTTCTAAGCGGAATCCACTGTGAACGTCGGTAACTATATTTATGAACTCTTCGTCATTCAATCCAGAAAATGGGAATGATTCACATGTCTTTTGAATAATAAAAGTATGCAATCTCACCTTGTCACTTTGTTGTTTTCGGACAGATTTGTACTTGCAATCTTTGATGAAATGTCCAAACTTTCTGCACCGAAAGCACTTTTGTTGACGGTAATTTTCCTGATTTGATATATATCTGTGGGTTCCACGACAAAATACTGGACGGTCGATGTTTATTCCTCTTTGAAAAGTCGGTGGTTCACGGAAGTTGTTCCATCTCGAATATCCAAAATTGTTCATATGTTACATTGTCGTACACGGGATCTTGCTATTCAAATTGACAACAGATGCTGACAATTTGGCCGGGTTCTAGCACCAGTTATCGTAACGTGAAATTACGGGGGAACTAGCAGGTAGATTTTCAAATAAAATAATTGCAAATAAGATAAATGTTCTATTGAATAACTGACAAAATAGCATACGTAACAATCAACAAATTAATAAAGTCCAAGATCAAAGTATATGCGGGTATCCACTTATTTAAAAGTCCTCCTTGGAATTCCAAAAATTTTACTCTACGGAATCCGTCTACTTGCAGGCCGGGAATCCAACGTTCAGTCCGTTTGTAATTGTTCAAATTTATACATCAAATTAGTTTTACTCGGCAAGAGTTGACATGGTGACACTTTGTTGTAACACGAATTGAACAATAAGGTTAATTAGCTTGTACGTGGTTCTCATGAAATGTCAAAACAAACAAACAAAAGAATATAGGAAAGAATTAAAAAGGTTCTTAAAATATGATATTCTTAAATTTATACAATGTGAAAATTAGACACTTTTTACACCATGACATAACTATAATTTTCAGCCATTGTAGGTGTTTCCTTTTTTCCCTTTTATTTCATTTCAGAAACGATCAGAGTATGTATTTTTCCTTCCCTTAGGGTCGATATTGTAGAAAAAAAAACCTCCACAGAACACAATCATTGCACTAGCCTTTCAAGTGTCTTTTGAATTGCTTAGAAAAAATTCAGTTCTTTGATCAGAATATGAAAGGCGGATGGACAAACCAATTAGTACCAAGTATTTGAAATAGCTCACACCGACTTTTGGTCATTTTAGCTAAAAACAATTGTACGCTATCATGTCGCCATTTTAACATGAACATAAATTCCAGACAGAGAGTGAGAAAATCGAAATGATAGTTATTTGCACTACTGTCTTCCCTATGTTTTTTAAACTTTTAATTTCAGTGCTATTTGACTGTAATATTTTTTGCAAGTTTCATCCAACTGGGTTTGCTAGCTGCAGCTATTCATAATCTACGACTACATAAATCGCCAACATACTCCGTTTCATTGAATGCTTCTGTTGGAACCAAGTCAGAACATCTACATCAAAGTGGCATTCTTTACGAAACAGGTACGAAATGATCGTCAAGGTTTGATAATTGAAATATTAAAGTAAGTATTGTTAAGACACTTCTTTGTTCCTTCCAGGTCTTGTCATTTAAGAATATACAATGCGTAATGCAATTAATGTTAAGATATTACTTGATATCTTACCAGTTTTGATCATACATTAATCAATAACTCTGAACACATAATATGCTACGATCAAGGCTAGTGTCATTTCCTGCTTTCTGCATTTGGCACCAGACATTTGGTACTGAAGTTGTGGTGGATAGGGGAATACTCTGTCTATGTAAGATTTTCAGGTACAGCAGTTCCAGCGCCATGAATCAATGTAGTCAATGTCCTTAGAGAGAAATGCTTTGCTCTACGCAGTATAAAACTTTTTAGCTCACCTGGCCTAAAAGGCTATGTGAGCTTTTGCCATCACTATGCGTCCGTCGTCCGTCTGTCTGTATGTCCGTCTGTCTGTCTGTCTATCTGTCAACCATTTCAAAAATCTTCTCCTCTTACTTAAACCACTGGGCCAAATGTAACCAAACTTGGCCTGAATCATCATCAGGGTATGGCTTCTCAAACTGATATTCAGTTTGTCCCTCTGTTGAACCACATGGCCGCCATTGCTAAAAATAGAACATATGGGTAAATTGCAGTTTTTGGCTAATAACTCGAAAACCGTTATGGATATCAAAAATCTGACATGAGTAAAAATGATCAGCATGATGAGATCTATCCACTGTGCAATTCTGAAGAAAATCTGAAAACCCATCTCTGAGTTATAGCCCTTTTTCCGTTAAATTTTCAAAATTTTTGCATTTTTTATTTCAAAAAGTGTAACAGATACAGGTCAAGTGTAAATTGCAAAAATGTTCAGCATATGAAGATCTACCCACCCTGAGATTTTGAAGAAAATCCATAAACCCTTGTAGGAGTTATTGCCTTTTTTTCATCGAATTTTAAAAATTTTCTTATTTTTCATCTTTTATTTCCAAAACTATAGAAGAAGAAGATTAAGTGTAAATTGATGAAATGTTTGCCATGCTGTGGCGACTTCAAAACTGATGTTGAAAATTGTTCCTTGACCGCCATTTTCAAAATGGCCGCCCAAAAAAGGCGGGAAAATTCAACATTGTCCGATTTCAATGAAATTTGGTTTCCAAATATAGATATTGATGTTGCGACTTCAAAACCGATGTTGAAAATTATTTGTTGACCCTCTTTTTCAAAATGGCCGCCAAAAAAGGCGGGAAAATTCAACATTGTCCGATTCAATGAAATTTGTTTCCAAATAGATATTGATGTTGCGACTTCAAAACCGGTGTTGGAAATTGTTTGTTGACCGCCATTTTCAAAATGGCCGCCAAAATAGGCGGGAAAATTCAACATTGTCTGATTTCAATGAAATTTGGTTTCCAAATAGGTATTGATGTTGCGACTTCAAAACCGATGTTGAAAATTGTTTCTTGACCCTCATTTTCAAAATGGCCACCAAAAAAATGCGGGAAAATTCAATATTGTCCGATTCAATGAAATGTGGTTTCCAAATAGATATTGATGTTGCGACTTCAAAACCGGTGTTGAAATTTGTTCCTTGACCGCCGTTTTCAAAATGGCTGCCAAAAAAGGCGGGAAAATTCAACATTGTCCGATTTCAATGACATTTGGTTTCCAAATCGGTCTTGATGTCGTAACTTCAAAACTGATGTTAAAAATTGTTCGTTGACCGCCATTTTCAAAATGGCCACCAAAAAAGGCAGGAAAGTTCAACATTGTAGGATTTCATTGAAATTTGATTTCCAAGTAGATATTGATGTTGCGACTTCAAAACCGATGTTGAAAATTGTTTGTTGACTGCCATTTACAAAATGACATCTCGACTTCAAAACTGGTGTCGAAAGGGGTCCTTAGCAAGAACGTTTTTGTCAAAAAAAGCCCAACAAAGAAATATAGTAAAACATGATCAGACTTTAAAAACAGTTCAAGATATTGCAGGTGTTTGAGCTACGAAAGTTTGAGAAATTGAAGATCAACTGTATAACTTACAATGTTACCTTGATTGTGGCAACTGAAAACCTCTGGGAGCCTTTGGTTTCTAGATTAAATAGCAGACTCATTCGGGATTATATAGAGATGAAAAAGAAAAAGAGGGTCATATTTCCTGCCTTTTCTTAATAAATTCTTCCATTTTCCAAGGGAAATCAAATTTTGTTGCCCCTGTTTCATCCATCATTATTTCTGTTTTCTTCTCAAAATTTGGATTAAATTCTTCCGTCCTTCCGTCCTCATATAGCTCTTACAATGCTTGATCTATCTTATGAATTAATAAGCCTACTCTTTGCATTAAAAGGACCAATCAACGTAAAATCGAACAACGTAGGTGGAAGTGGTGTTTAACTTCAATTCATAATTTTACCGAAATATGTTAAGGCTTAAACTGTGCACCAAGGGTTTCAATGACCACTGATTGAATTTCCTCGTCTGACATACTGTTACATTGTTTCTATTTCACAGTCGATAATATTTATTTCTAAGTAGATCCAAGTTTAATTAGCGAGCTGACAAATACCAACTATGCCTTAACACAACACTTTTTCTTGTATTTTTATGGGTTTCACTTTTGGAGAAGATCATGCTTACCCTTACTCAGCACGTAAAGTGTAAGATTTACAAGGGGTAGACACTGCTATTACTATTTTGATACTTTATTTGTCTTTGTCGTCCTGTTTTCTTTTTTTTTATGCTTCTACATGTACATTGCAATCACGTTCCCTCTTTATACTGAAAGTAGACTCTCAAAATTTCAGGTTGCAATTCAACATTTTATTTCATTATTTGCATATATTTGAATTTTTTCAGATTATGTATGTATTTATAACACATCAGAAACTTTCCTAGATATAAGTAAGTATTTTTGGTTAGAACAGAAAAGACAACAGGATATAGATAAAAATGACAAAAAAAGTTCGATCATAGGCGGCAGCTAGTTCGAAAACTCCTCCAGTCAGACTTTACATTGGCACTCGCAAAAGCCAGCAGTGTATGGTTAAACTGGTTTTAGGACACAAAAATGCATGTATCCTCTTTGCCGTACTTGTATTTGATATGCAAATGTGACTCTTGGAAAGTGAAATGATTGAGTAAACGTAGTTTTTTTTGTAACTTGCTCCGTCTTTACATCCTTTTATAGATCACTCTAGCTTATGTATCAATAAAAATTAGTCCTTTTGATCCCTTTAAGCTGAGAAATGATAAAAGCCACACCAAATCTGTTTTCACTCTACCGAAAGCTCACAACATGAGGAACTAAAGAAAAATTCCAACGAAATCCAATGAAATATAAAGATTTTACATATTTTGAAATGGAATGATAAGTTATGTAACTTAGTGTTGGGGTAATTAATAGTTATAAGTGTCGTTAGTCGGAGTTTGAAAAGTCTGTGTGTATAAGATCTAAAATGCTAATAAAAATTGTAATAATAAGAATTCATTCCACGTAAATACTCGGAAAATGCAAAGACCAAAGTTCAGGAAGGGTGCAAATCGACCTTTTATTTTGCGAAATACTATTGTTCCAATGCATTGACCTTCCATTGTTTGCCGACATCGCTACAATTATACATGTATATTTTGTTTACAACATTAGAATAAAGTTGTTTCTCATCATCCAATTACTTTATGTTTTTTCAGGCAGTTACGAACTTTCTGATTTCTGCACACCAAGACCCAAGCCAAAAGGTATCTTAGTTACATTTAACATCTCTATCAGTTTTTAAACATCTGTTAGTTTATGGTCTTCCAAACGTTTTGATTTTATCTGCACTGAAGAGACATAAGTTGTCGAAATGCGCATATGCAGAATTTAAATTCACAGTAACTTCGGTATTTATTCATCCAATCTATTTTATAATTAACAATGGAAGGATATGAAGTAAATGCACATGAGACAAAGTCGCTACAAATACATGATTAACCAAGCAATCGAACATTCCTTTTGCTGTTGTTCTTCATCTATAACTGTATTTCCGTATGATATCTCTGGTGTAGTAAAAGGACCAAGTCATCTCAGGGTTATTGTTCTCATGAAACGAAGAATTCACTGGCTTAAGCGTACATGTTGGAAAAATGTCGCGCTTCCAGCACAGTTGAGATCCAACAAGATTTTTAAAAAAAATGAGTGACACGGGATCTGGTTCATATCCTCTTCCTTGTCTAAACATGTTGATCAACTCTGTTCACTTTAAGAAGACATTGTTTTCATCAATTGGTTGAGAGAATGTTTTTTCAATGAAAAATAGAAATGAAAAATGTCCATAGAAAAAGGAAAAAGCGATTTTCTTGTTCTTGTTGAAACAACATAAAATCATCCAATAACACCAGACAGTTCAACAAAATTGAAGATAAAAATGTTTGAATATCTTTTTGAGACTGTCAATTAAAACATTCTTCAACTACGTCATTTAAACAATAGATACATGTACGTATTTTTTGTTACAGTGTGCAATATGTCAACAGGAGCATAGTGACATTTCAAATAATGTATTACTTTATTTATTCTTTTCATGTATCGTCACCTTTTAGTTACGAAATTTACTGTAACTGCGTAAATTTACTGTAACTGACACTGCGTGACACTGAAATTAAACACACTATACATGATGGGCATAGAATCAGTTATGCCACTGTGATACAGTAATGATCAGAATGTCTGTAATTCTCTTCAATCGAAAATTTGTTTCTTTGATCTCATGTAGCACAAATTTTCAGTATTTGCCTGAATACAATAAGAATTAACAAAAAATATGTAAGCCACTCCTACTTTGTCAATCAGCGGCTCAATGTATAACAAAAAAATCAACAGCTACAAAAACCATTTGGATAATATAATTTCTTTTTCAATCAATAGTCAAATGCTTTATTTCTTGGGCATGTTGAAAACGGATTTTCTTTTCTCAAGATTTGTTCTGTCAAATTATTAAGTTTATTTCCGAAAAAAGAATAATAGAAATTCAAGTTTTATTCTTGATACTTCAAAAATTTTCTCCAATAATAGACCCGAAAACCAGAGGGCTCGCCCATTATTGTCGACAATAATCTTTGTGTCACAGACAAAACTTCAATTATTATATATGTATCAATTTAAATGATAGGATTTTGAAAGGTCTATGCTTTGTAAACCGAAATGGTCCTGACTTGGCACAGACATTTTAAAAAAATGGTGGGTTAGACCGGTTTTGTGGAGCGCCGAATCTCGCTTCCAGTAGTGCCCTGTAACAAATCGACGGCAATTTCCACTGAAAGGTCTTATACGATGAATAGATATGTTAAATCGAATACCAAGTAAAACGAGAAGATAAACCGGAACTTCAAATGTTTCCTCAAGGGACTGATATGTAAACAACCCAAGTACGCAAATGTTCTTTATATATAGCTGTGTATGGCTCAAAAGGTCTTATTCCTATCAATTTTGTCTAATTTATGATATTAATATTATGTAAATTTATTTAGTTCTTTTTTCAAGATGGATATATCGCAGATATGGAGCCCTGTTCAAACAAACTCTTGTACGTACCAAAGGCATGTGTCTGTGACAACAAATCAACGTGTGGAGAAGATGTGGCTAGGAAAAAAGAATGTATGTATGAAAATATGTACAAGGTAAATTACAAATCTATTTTCCACGAAAACATTACAAAACAAGTCGTGATAAATCGCGATTACTTGTAATACATGTAGCAACTACAACAGAGATTCATGTTCGATAAATCTTTGAAATAAAACTGTTTAATATGAGTATTAATGAAAACTTTTCTATGAATAAGAAGACTTCAGAAAAACAGGTGACTGTATCTTAAACTTGAAAACAGTATGTGTCTAATTTTCTCTTTTCCACCTGAACTTATACCGAATGGCTTTTTTATCTTTGTTTTGTTTCTAGCTTTTGAGGAATAACAGCGATTTTTCACTTACTTGGTATTGGTTAAACCTCCACTTGCCGACTATTTGCAAATAGATAGATTATGCAATAACAGATTTTTCTACCAGTTTTCATGAGTATTTATATATCTTTTTGAGAGCGATTAATTTTTGTAATTTGGAATTTTGCACTAATTGCACAGATAAATTCATTATGTATCAAGAGTTGTCGCGCGTTGGTCGAATTTTTGCAATAGCTGCTGAGTTAATTGATATTGTTAATACATGGCCTTTTCTATATCAGCATTGTTGTCATCCCGAGACGCCCAAATCAGCAAGGGCTGAAGTGGCTCGAGAAGATTTTTAAACGCGTTTCTAATAGGGTGCTTTGTTAAACTATAGTCCTTGATAAGCTGAATATTTTTGCGATTCAAACTTGACCTTTATCTCAAATAGTTTTTGAAATACAATTCAAAATGCATAAAAATCGTGAAAATTCAACGAAATAACTTCTATGAGTCACCAGATTTTCTTCAACATTACGGTATCTTCATTTTCTTCACAATCAGATATGTTTTGATCTCGCTTGGCTATTTTGATCTTCTCAGGATCTTAACACCCTTCTCTTAAGATAGTGTTAGATATTCAGTTGCATTTCGAGATAATTGCTTTATTCATTGGTATTTCAAGATAATTGCATTGAAGGACGATCAAGTCTTGTTCAGATTGTCAAGATCAAACAAGATAATGGCATTCAAGAGCAATCAAGATGTGTTTAATTTGTCCTGATGAACAAGACAAATCAAGGTCTTGTATTTGATCTTAAACAACTAAACGCGTCTTCAGCATTCCCTGAACGTCGCAGTTAACAAGAGGATCTTCTTTGACTTTATTGAACTATCTTATTATGGTTTGATCGTCCTTGAAATCAATTATCTTGACAAACAACTTAAAAGCTTACACTTAACAAAGTATTTTCAAGCCCGATTAGGCCTAGAAAAAAAAGTTGTGAGTTTAGGGTAACCCTACCCTACCTAAAATGTTGTGCCTACCCTAACTTTTTTTGCCTATTTTACAACAAGCACTGTTAAAGTCAGAAATGTTCCTCCATTACTACAATGTAGAAAAAAATATTAAAAAAAAAATTTTCCTACCTACCCTACCTAACTTTGAAAAACAATGTTACCCCAAACACAACATTTATTTTCTTGGCCTTAGATCAAAATTGCAAAACAAGATCATAACATATCTACTAGTGCAGTTTTCTTTAATGATTAGCGTTAATTTCATAAGTATTGGATGTTTTCTTTGATAATTATATATTCAGGTGCAACATGCAGCAATAAACTCCACTGTCCTTGTCAAAACAATGGAACCTGTATATGTCCAAAAAAAGAGAGAAATGCTCAACATTTAAAATGCAGTTGCAAACCAGGTCAGTTGAATCTACATTTAAATTAAGTTCATGTCAAATATTACCCGCCTTTTTAGCTCAACTGACCTAAAAGGCCATGTGAGCTATTGCCAACACTTGGCGTCCGTCCGTCCGTCGTAAACTTTTTCCATTATCTTCTCCTCTGAAACTGCTAGGCCAATTTTAACCAAACTTGGCCAGAATCATTATCAGGGTATCTAGATTCAAAATTGTGTTTGATTAGTCCGAGGACCAAATAAATGGCTGCTGCCTTAATAAAAATATCATTTAGGTGTAAATGGCTGTTTTGGCAAATAACTCAAAAATCATAACAGATATAGAAAATCTGACATGGAGTAAGGTGATCAGCATTACAAGATCTACCTACTCTGCAATTTTGAGGAAAATCCAAAACCTCGTCTCGGAGTAATTGTCCTTTTTCCGTTAAATTTTCAAAATTTTAATATTTTATTTTTTTTATTAGTAAAACAATAACAGATAGAGGTCAACTTTAAACTGCAAAAATGTTCAACATATCATGATCTATCCACCTAGAAATTTTGAAGAAAATCTGTATATACGTATAGAGGATTTATTGCCTTTTATTGGTCAAATTATTTGTAACTTTATACATTTTGCCTTGTATTTCAATAAAGATTTGAGATAGATGTAAAGATTAAAACAGAAAATTTAATATTTCAAGGATTGCATTTTATCTTCACGATGGTAGATGTGAACCTCATCAAAAATGGCCGGCAGCGGGGAACTTAGTTTAATATCAGATACTATGGGAAAACACATTCAAAGATCTTCTCCTCTGAGACTACCAGACCAATTGGAACCATACTAGGTCCCAACTGTCCTTATTTGGTTCCCTTTTGAAAATGTGTCCGAAAAGTTCCAACCAGATCCAAGATGGCCGCCAGCGGACAACATAGTTTAACACTGGACCCTATTGGAAAACACATCTAAAGATTGTGTCCTCTGAGAGTAATTGGCCAATTGGAACCATACTTGGTCGCAACTGTCCTTAGTTGGTCCCCTTTGAAAAATGTGTCCGGCAAGTCCCCATCAGATCCAAGATGGCTGCCACATGGATCTTAGTTTTAGATTGAACCCCATGGGAAAACACATTCAAAGATCGTGTCCTCCGAGATTACTTAGCCAATTGGAATCATAATTGGTCGCAACTGTCCTAAATAACTAAATACCGATGTTACTGTGAATTTTGATTCTGCATATGCGCATTTCGACAACTTATGTCTCATCACTGCAGATAAAATCTAAACGCTTGGAAGATCATCAAGTCAAAGATGTTAAAAAACTGATAGACAACAAATAATCAAACATGATCTAAATAGAAAGCCAAGATCAGCTAAGGACAGAGCTTTGCATGAGGGAGATACTCCTTAGTTTCTTAGTTGGTCCCCTTTGTAAAATGTGTCCGGCAAGTCCCATCAGATTCAAGATTGCTGCCACTTAGTTTAACATTGGACCTCATTAGATAACACATTCAAAGATCTTCTCCTCTGACACTACTTTTTCTATTTGAACCAAACTTTGTTGACCCACTTTGTAAAATGTGTCCATGGAGTTCACATAAGCTCCAAGGTGACTTCCAACGGGAAGCATAGTTTAACATAGGACCCTAAGGGAAACGCATACAAAGATCATCTCCTCTGACACAGTGGGCAATATTACATCTAGGTTTATTATCACACTAGAACATGAGACCCTTTATCATTGAGGTTATTGTAAACGCTAATTTTGGACCAGGTGAGCTACAGGCTCTTGAGAGCCCCTAGTTGAAAATAATCATGCCCCATGTTTGAAACAAACAGGAACCCATCAACTCATACTACACGAAAAATACAGGGATATTGAGAAAATAAACATGGTACAAAATCCCTATAAATATATTGTAAGACTAAGCAAATGAAACAACGCTTTCATTGCTGTTCTTTATCTTGAAGTCAATATGAGATTTCAACAAAGAACAAAACTCCTACCTCATGGTAAGTACAAGACGGCTCCTAGCACCGATTCGACCGGAATTCACTTGCTAAAGTTGAACAACGCTACATCCATGTATCCATTTTTTCATTGATGTGGGATCGTCAACAAACATAATATATCGGGCAAAGTACTCTTACAAACACCGTCATCCGTTGCCCGACAAAGGGACAAATAGACAATGCAACATATAGACGATCGCAGTTGATTGTCAGAAAACTTGGCAAGTAAAATAGGAAGATGTGGGCTATATATATACAGATGGCCGGAATGAAGCCAAATATTGATTTTTGCTAGTGGATGAACTATTTATCAACTCGTAATATCTATGTGTTTAATACCATAAAATAGCGTTGAACATGTGTAGAGAAAAACAACATATATCCCTCAGTTTATGGACATTTATAGATAAATCCCGTCATTGCTAAACAAAACAATTCTGTATCTCACTGTATGTTGTAACCTACACTCTTATTGTCAATTACTAGCACTTAATAACCACTGACCTAATTGAATTTCACCAGCCCAGTGTAAAAAGATTAATAAAAACGGTCATATTTATTTCTATTATTATTATATATAATATTTATATAGCGCATTAAATAATTGGAAATTACTATGAGCGCTTTTCATTGCAGTTTTTATTTATTACCACTGGGTCGATGCCTTTGCTGGTGGACTGTTCGTCCCGGAGGGTATTCACCAACTCAGCAGCAAGAACTTCGGTCCTTCCCCGAAAACCGATTTTATTTGACAACTTGCAATATCTAAATTTAGGAAAATTTTGTTCAAAACTAAGGAGTAGTTCCCTCTTGCATAGCTCCGTCCTTATCTGATTTTGGATTTTCTTCCTACTAGTAATTAGTTCTCTATCCGGTTTTACACATATTTCGGTTAAAGGATTTCCAAATGTTTTTATCTTTATCTGCACTGAAGAGACATAACTAGTCGAAATGCGCATATACAGAAAATAAATTCAAAGTAACTTCGGTATATTGTTATTTTACTGTGTACTGATGAAAAACGGTTTTGAAATGCAGCCAATCTGCCCCGGGGAGTGCTTTGAGATACTCTTTTATTCAACAAGATTTTCTAAACGTATATATTCAAAGTTTCCAAATAAAATGAGTTTTCGAGATAGCACCAAGGTCCTGATAACTAATTTCGTGAATTTGGTGTATACTAACATTCCACCGTGCAGCAGAGGCATCGACCAAATAGTATGAAAATTTATACGCAAAGTAACGGCGGTTGTAAGTAGAACATGCAAAGAACGCGCGGTTTTGTTGTTGTGTTTATTTTAGGAACATCAGGGAAATACTGCACAAAGATTACTGTAAGTATTTAAAGATTTATTGCTTTATTATGTCCTCCAAACTCCGTTTCTTATTAAGTTTGGTGACCGATTGTGTTTACTCTGTTTCTTATTTTTTTTTTCATTATTATTATTCTCCAATGAATTTTATTAACTTTGTCCAAACAATTTCTCAGAACTGGGTGGTCTCAACTTGATCAAACTTGGCATCGATGTGGACAACCAAGATGTGCAAAAAGGTCTTTAGATTTCAAAAATGACCACCATCATTGGTCACTTTGAGCATTGACATCAAAGCTTGTGATTGAATTTTCTCGAAAAGCGTAAAAGATAGCTGATTAATTGTATGACAAAAATGTTTATTAGGTCATAACGGACCTTTGTAACATTTGAACCGAAACCCTATGATGAGCCGTTCATGAGTTATGCCCCTTGAAAATTTAATCATATCTTTAAACATGTTTTTTTTTTCTCTCGAAAACGGTAAGAGATAGAAACCTGGAACCTTTTCCATTCAACTTAGGTGATATGTGTTACATTTCAAAATGCCAAGGTCAAAGGTCATTGGTCACTTTGAACTTTGACCCCAGACCTTGTTTTTGAAATAACTCATAAACCGTAATAGATAGCTGATAGCATGTAATAACAAAAATGTGTGTCTTGTTAAGATCTACATTTGTTACATAGGGTCCAAAATTATCGGACCAACCGTTTTCGGTTTATGGACCGAAAATCGATTTTGATGTCCGATTTTGGGGTTTTTTGCTTATAGCTCAAATACCATTGAAGATACAAAAAGACATTCAACATACAAAATGTTCAGGAAGTCTGACCTTCAAAATGAGGTCAAGGTCAAAGGTCAAGGTCACAGCCATAAAGCTTTATTTCACGTGAAAGTATCGATAAATGTACATATTAAGCTTTGAATGTTGGTTTCATCAATGAATCAATAATAAAACCATTATGACGCAATCTGATGCAATCCAGTACATATACTGGATAAACTGAAGTGTTAACCTGTGAATCAAAGTACTACTAACACTGATAGACAAAAAGATAATGAGTTTATGACACTAGTTCTTACACATGGAGTAGAAACAAATATTACAGAACACATTATTACAACTATTGGTGATAAATATACAACAAAGCATTTTTTCAAAAAGCAATTGGGTATGGAATCTGGTTTGGGTGACTTGTGTTTGCATGCAAACATATCATCACTCGTTATTTTTTGTTTTTCCTCTTCTTTCTTCCGCCAAATTTTTGTCCGACACGTTTCTCAGAAATTATTGGGCCAAACTACAAGAAAACTTCGCAGGAATGTTGGCCTATATGAGTAGATGTGCAGAAACTTTTCAAAATTTTCAAAATGGCCGCCGTTGCCATGGAAACGGGGAAAAAGGCGGGAAAATTCAAAATGCTCAGAATTGGATGAAATTTTACAGGACGGTTGCCTAGCATGAATGGAATTGATTTGAGGTCTTAAAATGTTTAAACTGGCGACCGTTGCCATGGTGTTTTCAAAATGGCCGCCGTTGCCATTGAAATGGGAAAAAGTCGGGAAAAGTCAAAGTGCTCAGAATTGGGTGAAATTTTACAGGAAGGTTGTCTAGCATACATAGAACTGATTTTTAGTCTTTAAATTTTCAAAATGGCAACCGTTGCCATAGAAACGGAAAAAAGGCTGGAAAATTTAAAATGCGCCAATTTGGATAAAATATTACGGGAAGGTTGTTTGACATGTGTAGAAATGATTTTAAGCCTCAAAATTTCTAAGGTGACTGCCATGACATGGAAATTGAAAAAGGCAGGAAAATTCAAAGTGATTCAGTTGGATGAAATTTTACATGTAAACTGTGGATAACATTAACAGTGTTCGTTTGGGGGACTGCGTTGCAATAAGCAATATTTTATGTTGTTAAATATCAAAAATAAAATTCAAAATTAATGTAGTAACGAAGCAAAAACGATAATCATTAATTAAGAATACGTGGCAAAATAGGATAACATACAGACAGAGAGCGGAAACGACGAAGACGAAACAAAAAAAAAAAAATAAAGCATACAAACGCCATACAAATAAAGCGCTAACAGTGTGATGCTGTGTTATCAGGTGCTCTGGAAGGGTGAGCACGACCTGCTTCTCATGTGTCTTCATGTATGAACGCTTTGACTTTCTTGCTACTGTTTGTTAATTTGTGTTGTGTTGGTATGCTTCAGTTTTGTGTCACATTTCCATGCAAGCACCGAGTATCTTATTACTTTTTACAAATTTTGATGATGAACAATTTGTCAAAAAAAACAAAATAAAAAAGAAACGAAATGGAATCTGCACAAAGGTAATAAAGGTTGACAACATCACATAGTAGTGTTGTGGACAGTGTTTACTTTTTTCAAAAAGTAAATGTATATACTACATTTTCGTCAGTGATAAATCAGCTATAAGTTTACACTCTGCACAATGTACAGGTGGGTTTATTGCCATTTTGAATTTGTTATTTATACTGTTGTGGAATCATCTGCTTTTTAAATATGCAAATATTTTTATTTGTAATTCATCAATAAATATTATATCAGTGACACAAAAAAGCAAAGGATCCTCATTGACTTAATTTTACATGTATTTATCTAATTTGATGATGTTTGGTAATTTGATAATTAAATAGATAATCTGATGAAAAAATATTTTACATGACAATCACTATGAAAATTTACATATTTCAAATTATATGGAAAACAAAGTAGGTGACCCCAAGTTTTCTTTATATGTTTTGAAAGTGTGTTCAAAGGGCCAACATATGAGTAAAATAGAAAGAGATCTATGGGATAGTTTTAAAGAAAAACAACCAAATACCTGTTTTTCCTATATATTCATAAAAAAACATTTGATTATTTTGATATCAGTTATTTTAAAAACAAGCACAGTGACACCCTTTTTAATTTCTTTATTTCAATGCTAATATAATAAAGAAACTTTCCTGAGAAAATATAGAAAATCTACGGAAAAAAATTGGACTACCCATCTACCTTACGAAAAGGAAATTTTGCCACTAGGAAGTTGAAATCATCATTTATGTCACATAATTTAGTTTCCAACCGTCGATTTACATCAAAGCATACCAAATTTTAAAGCAGACAAAGTTGCATCGATGTTTTAAAAATTAAAGCTCAGTCAGAACGTCAGAATGGAAGTATTAATACAGGAACATTTTTTGTTTTGTTTTTTTTTGTATTGTTTTTTTTTAGAAATCTGATCTTGAACTAGTTGTTTTTCTCTGTCTATGCCATTGTGAAGACTTTGCTCTATATGAAAAGGGAATTGGTCTTCTAAAAGCGGAGCAAAATAAATTTGTTCCTATTCTATTGAAAAATGCAGCCTCAAAATGCTACGAAAAAATGTTAATCAAAACTTAAAGCGTCTTTATCACTTTATTTCAATGGAGTCCTTGCATGGCTTAACTTTGTTCTTAACTTTTATATTTTTCCCAATTACTGAAAAGGAAGACATTTTTTGGGTGAAAGTGTGTTTTATCTTGATATTGCCTCAAAAGCATTTTTGCATCAGTTTGGAAATTACTGTTTAAAGTTATGTCGAGAAAATAATAATAAAAAAGAATGCTATGGCAATAGTTAAGACTCTGTAGCAGAGACGTCGGAGAGATTTTAACAGACTTCAGAATCCACATCTGATTCACGCTGTTCGCTATTAGTCCGTCGTCAGTGACCATGGCCGATTACTCTACGTTACTGACTTCATCAATAGTTGACTGCGTGAAGAACTTCGCGTAATTTACAGTGGGTTACCCATGATGCAAATAATTGTGACGATATCTTAGTAATTAATACGGATAATCAAGTCTTTAGACTTTAATAATAGGAGGAGTAAATGTAAAATCTACACTATTTTTTATGTTTGTCTTCCTTCAAGCAACGGGAATGCCGTCCATATTCAACTATAACAAACTTAACACATTGTAATAATACACACAAGACAGAATGCTTCATCCAAGACCCATGTAATAATCAGACTTACGTATGTAAATGGTCAGGTGAGTCGTGAATTAGTTTCAAGTACAATATTAAATGTTACATTTTTGTGTATTTTCATATATTTCTATGACAAGCAGTCAAAGCGTGATATACAATTTTTTTCACATTTAGCAAAATTGGATAATACTTTGCCTCACTCCTTTTTGTTACTGCAACGAAATATTCCCTAGGTCTCTTTTTCATTATTCCTACTTTTTTGGAAATTATCTTTTTTCTAATGGTAACTTATTCAATATTTACACGGTTTATCGGTTGCAGTAATTCCTGTTTCCATTTATAAACATATTTGCCATATCAGTTGCCATGAAAAACAAATTAGCAACATCTTTGATCATGCTTTAAAGTGATAATATTTTCGGCGCACAATTATCGACAAGACTTGACCATTCTAAAACAGGTATTGGTAGGTATTACCTGAAGTCATGCGATAAGCAAGTCTCACTTTTGCTCTCACCATGTGCTTGGACCCTCTTTTAATCTATGAAAATAAAAACATACCCGTAAATGGAAAGATTCAACAAAATATCCCTACATATCATTGTAATATGCGTGCAGAAATACTGGAATCAAATTGTTATATACTGCTAATTTCTATTTGGTGTTTGCAAACAAAAAGTCAGTTGATTACAATTGTTAACCCGAACGAGTACACCTTTCTATTATTAGGTAGATCAACCCGGGTCATCTATTTGATCAAATATACGTGGTCACTCTGAAAATAAGACAATCCATCACTTAGAAATTTTCACCTGTTTGAAAAAAAATGTGAAAATAACATAACTGTAGGCTTTAGTTCATTCAGTAAACGACGAATTCAATATTTGTCAGTTATGTATGGTCATTAAGTACCAAATATGATAAAGATTGATGTAAAAATAAAGATTAAACTGTAGATTTCCATTATCAAAAAGAAGTGGAACAGACTTTAACAGTGAAAATATAAACAACATAACAATGGGTGACAGACATACAGTATGCTTAATATACATTTCAGTTATGGTGTACTTGTGCTTCATAGAATTTCTCATATGGGTGCACTATTATATTCTAAGATTGTGACATTTTTATCGTCGCACTTTCGAATGAAAGTTCAGGGATATTGTCGTCGGCCTTGTCCGTCCGTCCGTCCATCCGTCTGCCCTCCGTCCGTCACAAATCCTTGCGACGCGAACTCCTCCTACATTTTTGGATATAGTGTTTTAATTTTGTTATAGAACTGTTGCATTTATGCTGCAGATTCACAATAAGCTTACGGATTTTTGATATTGGTCTTGGTGCAAACAAGGGGCCCAAAGATGTCCATTTTGACACATATGGCATGCGACGCGAACTCCTCCTTCATTTTTTAAGTTTGTGGTATAATTTTTGCATATGGTCTGCAGATGCGCAATAAGCTTTCGGATTTTTGATATTTATCTTGATTCAAATAAGAGGCCCAAAGATGTCGATTTGCAAAAGACCACAAATTATGGAATGTGACACATATGGCATGCGACGCTAACTTCTCCTACATTTTCGAATATATGGATTTAATTTTGTTGTAGAATTATTGCGTATAGTCTGTAGATGAACAATAAGCTTTTACGAATTTCGATCCGGTTCCAACTTTGGTAAAGTTCCTGAAGACGTCAAAGACTGATATTTTTGGATATTTCTTTCATTTAATCCTATATTTTGGCAAGTATTTAGAAAAAAAATCAAAATTCTGAAAGCTTAGAATTCGATAATGTGATTCCAATTTTGGTAAATTTTCTCAAAGACCACTTATTTTTTTTCGATTTTACCATACTGTTAGAATGTGTTTCTATCATTTTCACTGATTGAATTTTTAAAATAAGTAACAAAATACCGAAGTTACTATTGAATTTATTTTTCTGCGTATGCGCATTTCGACAACTTATGTCTCATCAGTGCAGATCAAACCAAAACATTTGGAAGTCCATTAATCGAAAAAAATGCTAAATCTGATAGAAAACAAATAACCAAAAGGATCTAAATAGAAAAGCCAAAATTCACCTAATGACAGAGTTATGCATGAGGGAGATACTCCTTAGTTTTAAACTAAATTTTGTAAAATTAAGATATTGCAAGTTTCAGTGCAATCTGTTTTCGGGTCAGGACCGAAGTACCGACCACTGGATTGGTGAATACCCTCGGGGACTAACAGTCCACCAGCAGAGGTATCGGCCCAGTGGTATAAATGACAAAATACCGAAGTTACTGTGAGTTTTCTGCATATGCGCATTTCGACAACTTATGTCTATTCAGAGCAGATCAAACTGATTTCATATTTGGTTAATTTCCTGAAAGTGTCAAAGATCATTTATTTTTTGGAATTGTACCTAGCTACCATACTGTTAGGGTTTGTTTCTATTAGGGCAACCATTTTCACCAATTGAATTTCCAAAATAATTCATTTCAAATTTGGTAAATTTCATAAAAATGTCAAAGACCACTTATTATTATTATTTTTATTTTTGGAATTCTAACTAGCAACCATACTGTTAGGATTTGTTTCGACTAGGGCAATCATTTTCACCTTGCGGATTTTCAAAATCATTAATTCCAATTGGGTTAATTTCCTGATATTGTCAAAGACCACTTATATTTTGAAATTCTATATTGAAAATACAAAAAATACCGAAGTTGCATAAAAAACAGTAAATTTCGTTATGCTGTACACGTGTTTCATGGAGTAACCCCTCATCAGCAGCATTAAAAATCAAAACATATGGTAAGCCATAATCCAAAAGCAGTCAAAAAAAGAAGTACCCACTTCCAAAAATATCGAAATAGGAAGCCAAATCATCTATACCGAGTGCCATACACGGAATGAAGCCTCGGTATTTTTAAGCCGTTTGAATTTTGATGATAAACAGTAAATTTCTATAACACGCGAGGTAAAATTTTCATATCAGACAAGTCTGACTATTGGGCTGGCGAATACCCTCGAAGACCTCTGGTCCACCAGCAGTGGTATCGGCCAATGGTTCAAAATACAAAAAAATACCGAATTAGAATAAAAAAAACCAGTAAATTGCGTTATGCTGCACATGTGTTTCAAGGAGTAATCTCTCATCAGCAGCATTATAATCAAATTATATGGAAAGCCATAATTCAAAAGTAATCCGAAAAAGAAACCATAATTCAAAAATTTGCTAGAATTTGAAGTAACATTTTCACCAATTTGATTTCCGAAATATTTGATTCCAAGTTCGGTAAAATTCCTGAAACTCTCAAAGACTACTTATTTTTTGGAATTCTGCCTGACAACCATGTATTGTTGAATTCCTTTAAATAGAAATAGTGACTATCAGTAATTTAATTTCAAAATGTTCAGAAAAATTATGCCCAGGGTCTATGGGAGTGCAGGGATCACTGTCGTTTCGGACAGTAACTACTCTAGTTATTTTTTGTAATATCATCTTGTTTATCTGACCACCCGTTCGTTTTTCCCACTTCTCATGATTTTATATTACTAAGTTTTCTTACTTTTGACTCGATGACTGTCCTGTTATTCAAGTGTTGAATGTCTTCTCTTAACCTTTTTGTCGGGCAACGGATTGAAGTGACTGTAAGAACACTTTGCCTGTTACTTTTATATTTGTTGACAACCCCGCACTCATTAATGATGATAAGCATGGATGTATCGTTGCTCGGCAATTAGCAAAGAATTCCGCTCGAACCCGATGCAATTGGTCGTCTTGAACTTACTATGAGGTAAAACCAGTTGAAGACATAATGGTACTTCAAGATGAAGAACAAAAATAAAAGCGTTGTTCCATCGCTTTGTTTAACCATTAACATACAGAGATTAGGTCTCATGTGCATTTACTCCATATCCCTTCAATATTACAGTTACAAGATGAACTAAATACGGATGAGACAAGAATGTAAATGCAATTTAAGTAACTCACATCATATAAGTTGTTAAAGGTGTTTAATCAAGTTGTAAAAATACTCCTCGTAAAAATTCAACCTACAATCCTTTTCACAATTTAGTTTATAATATTCCAAATATTAAACAAAACAGCAAATGCTTACATTGCTGTGATTTTTAGTTGTTCAGTGTTCTGTAGATGACCATTTCGACAACGTATTTCCCTTTAGTGTTGATGGAAATAAAAAACAAAATACGCAAATGGTTTTTTTAATAATTTAACGAACAATATACGTCTTTTGTCTAATGACAGTGAAGTTTAATCTGGTTCTAATCGGTTAGATAAATTTTCATTTTCATCATATGTAGAATAAAACCCTCTGCTATTTTCCGCAAAATCTGTTCGGAATACAATTCTCGGTGTTTATCATTTATCATAAGAGAAAAAAATTGTACTTTATCTTAATTATTACCACTCATGGACGTGGTGTCCTTGTTTCTTGGTGTTTCCGATGTAACCGTTGTCGATGGATTGTTCGCTCTTTTCACTGACGGTTCGGTTCTCACTTACCTTATCTACTCTCGATAGTTAAATCTAAAAATTTTAAAAAGCTCGACAAGCCTTGCACTTACAATTTTTAAATTTAACTATCTCTGGTGGATAAAATATGGTAATGAGAGGGATCTTGTGTTGTAATCTATTTGCGTATCGACGTTACATGAAAATGAAAGCAAAGTATGGGTCACATAAAATATTTCAAATGCAAAAAAGACTGAAGATATATATTACTGTAGAAGTATTCAGAAAATGAAATAATAAATTTTATAACAATTACCACAGGATATAATACATCGGCAAACGAATACCGAAACAAGAACACGAGGAATGGTGGAATTTTGCATGATTATGCATTACATCTACAATTATAATTTGATTATTAGATTAAACTATTATTATGATTATTATTATTACAATGATCATTCGCTATTGCCGTGCCTGTAGTTTGTACAGCGATTTTGTCAACAGAGCGAAATTACTGTCTCAAAAAGTTATACATCAAGGGTATGTTCAGATTCAGAGTTTGTTACCGGACTGACTAACACCGACTGTGACAAAATTGGACTTTTCACTGGCAGTGTGACGGGTGCCACGCGTAGAGCAGATCATGCTTACCCTTCCAGAGCATCTGACAATACCCCAGTTTTTATAGGGTTCATACTGCTAGTACTTTAGTTTTGTGGCGTTTTAGTTCATTTTTATTTGTTTGTTGTGTCTTTGTCATACTGTCTCAATTCATGTTGCTGTGAATTGCCGTGATTTTGGATTTATCCTTTCCTCATTCTTGCTTCGGTATTCGTTTGCCCATGTACTTATATAATTATTTTCATGCATTGGACGTTAGTCTTTTTGATACGATGTGTTGTTGTTAATTTCAACAGGCAATACAAATTATTTGTTTTTCGGTCGAAAGTGACTGCTTAATTTATACTGAAAAAAAAATCTGGAACAAAATTTAAAAGACCAAATATGCACGCAGAATTTTGAAATTATATAGCAATCACGATTACAAATTTAGAAACAATATAAGCATTTTATTATAACAAAAAGTTCTTGTGATCAATATAGACATGCTTTAGGAATTAATTTCCGAAATGGCCATACAGCTCATTAAATTTATTGCAGTCGGAGTAAACACAGGTGTTATGCTCTCATGCTCATTTACTCCATATCCTTTCGTAAAATATGCTTTTTTAATAGCAAAACGTTTTCAGGATACCCCCAATCCTAGTTAAATATCCTGCTACAAAACGTATGTACATGCTCGTAAATAAGTTTAATTTGTAATTTCAGAGAATTTGCAGCAATATTCGCCATGCTTTACACAACATTCAAGACAGAGAGGAGATGAAAGTAAAGTTCATATGCAACATTCAAGACAGAGAGGAGATGAAAGTAAAGTTCATATAGACGAATTGAAAAGTGGGTGATAGTGACGTAAAACTGTAATGAAAGTCATTAAATTGTGTCGGTTAATCAACTGCGAATAAACTGATATGCAATCTTAAAAATAAAAAAAAAAAAACAATTAAATGTAAAAGAAAGGATACTCCTTACATCACACATACTTACAACATCAACTTAAAGGACTCCACAATGTCAAAATACAAAAATGACTGAACGCTTGAAACTAGCAATTTATTTCTTTGCAATAGCTTCGGTATTTTGTCGCATTTTTAACTATAATTCTTCTTGGGAAATATGTTTTTAGTTTTACTTCCCAACACGATATATTTACTTAAAGATACACACCCGGTTTACTTGTGTCAAAATTTAATCATATATTCAAACTTTTGGAAGAGAATCCCGATGTTCAGGTTAACCCAAATTGTGCAGTGAGATTTTTTAAATTCATCGATGTTTTTAAATGCCGAATACGAATTCAAACTTGCCGATTTAATGGACTTGATCTAATCGCACAACGTCTAAACATCTTCTTTCTATTTCTATGCCCACTTCCTAGTAAATGTAGTCTTTCACTGCATCCTGCAAAATCTTGAAGTTTGATAGGTAAATTTTGATAAGTGGCCAGAAGTACAACCTTGGTCTAAAGATAAATCTGATATATCAATACTTAAATGGGGACATTTTCCTAGTATTTTCTAGTATTTTCCTACAATATTTGTAAGTGTTTTAAGCTCAATCAGAAAAAGATTATAAATTGAACATGGACACAAAGCACAAAAAAAATTCTTTAATTAAAATTGAACTAAATCCATGATAAGTGTTAAAAGACGTAATTGGTCAATGGCTATTAGTTTATACTTAATACAACAAATTTCAAATACAGTAAAGTTAAGTTTCGAAAAGTGCCTTGTTTATTTTTAGTTGATGCAAAAGGGGGTATTATATTTTGCAAGATTTTCCATGATATGATAAGGTCTGATTATTTAATCAGTTGCTTAATATCAAAGCTCTCTGTTGTTATAATTGTAATAATGTTAATTGCAAATTGGGGTTTTAACAGAATTACCGAACAGAATTGGATAAGGTCTAATTATTGAAAATAGTAATAATGTATATTGCAAAAAGTTGCAATCTTACGTGTTAATGCTCATAAATGCATATTGATTAGACCGTATGGCCAAATGACTCGCCTCTCAAAAAAATTAACTGTGCAAAACATTCTTCCAACTCTTGAGCCAAACTGACTTCATTCGGTAATGATATAAAACAAACGATGAACAAATACATCCAAAATTGGTAAAATTTGCATACATGGGATAAACACACAAATGGTTGGCGGACTTAAAAAGATATTGTTATATCTTAGATCTTCTCTCTTTACTGATACCACTAATGAATTAAATAATTTATTTTTTTAGTTCCCGATAAAAAGAATGACGAAAAAGAAGAAGATAAAGATCTAAGAACTGTAATGATAACCGTAGGAATATCAATGGTATTGACTGTTACTATCATTATCTGTGGATTGCTGATCTGTCGAATCGCCATTCGAACTAGAAACAGATGAGAAAAGATTATAACATTGAATTTATATTGTACCGATTATACTTAAATTCCATCTTTGTGTATGGTTAACATATATTGTATTGCAAAACTCCTTACCATGATTGTACAAATTGTAACTCACAATGTATAAACATTGTTTAAAGATTTACATTTTGTTAATGTAGGGTTCTCTTAAGCAGTAGCAGTTCGAATAAATGGCAATAATTTCCACACCTCATCGCTGACTCAATACTGTGTCACTATATCAACAATATTGACTTTGTATATTATTTTTCCTTTGTCATTGTAAATATATAAATCGTTTTTAACCGGGTTTTCCATCGAAAAAATCCGGTTATTAAAATGGTGAAAATGGCGGGCGGGGGGCGGATGGCTGCCAAATGGGTACATCATTTGTCCGGAGCAAATCTCCTACAGTATTTCAGATAGGAAGTTTTTATTTTGCAGATCAATTGTACATATAACAAAGGTGTGCATGGTACTTTGACTATGATTTTTGATAATTTATGTCAAAATATCAGTTGTTGAACTTAGTCATTTATACATCAAATGTTTAACAATAGAGTCCCCCCTTTGTCCGGGGCAAATATCCTGCAGTATTTGAGATAGAAAGTTTTTTGTTTTGCAGATTATTGTACATATATCAAAGGTGTGCATGGAACTTTGATTTTGGATTATTTATGTCAAAAATATCAGTTGTTTAACTTAATCATTTTACGTCAAATTTTTAACAATAGGGTACCCCCTTTGTCAGGAGCAAATCTCCTACAGTATTTAAGAAAGAAAGTTTTTATTTTGCAGATCAATTGTACATAAATCAACGGGGAACATGGTTTTTTGATTTTTTATTGTTGATAATTTATGTCAACAATATAAGTTCTGTTACGTCAAATTTTTAACAATAGGGTAGCCCCTTTGTCCGGAGCAAATCTCCTACCGTATTTGAGACAGGAAGTTCTGTTTTGCAGATCAATTGTACACATATCAAAGGTGTGCATGGTATTTTGATATTTATTTTTTGATAATTTATGTAAAAAATATAAGTTGTTGAAATTAGACATTTTTACGTCAAATTTTTAACAATAGAGTAGCCACTTTGTCCGGAGCAAATCTCCTACAGTATTTGAGATTTTTGATTATTTTGTTTTTGCAGATAAATTGTACATATATCAAAGGTGTGCATAGCCCTTTGGTTTTGATTTTTGATAATATATGCCCCAAAAAACAGTTGTTGAACTTAGTTATTTTACGTCAAATATTTGTCAACAGGATGCCCCATTTTTACAGAGCAAATCTTCTACATTTTTTTTAGGAAGAAGAAAGTTTTTATTATGCATATCAGTTGCATATATATCAAAGGTTTGCATTGTACTTTCATTTTGATTTTTGATGAATAATGCCAAAATCACCAGTTGTTATACTTGGCCATTTTTAGGTCAAATACTTACTAAAAGAGGGTCCCATTTGTCCAGAACAAATCTCCGACAGTTTAATAGACAGGAAGGTTTTATAATGCAGATCATTTGTACCTGTATCAGAGGTGTGCACTGTACTTTTATTTTCCTTTTTGATTAAAATCCAACTTGCTGAACTTTCAGAAATAGGTTACTTTGATGGAAAGTTAAACATCGAAAATCAATGAAAATTATAAGACCATTTCAAATATTCAGGGTCAACCCATGTGTAAGATATACTGTCCATGTAAAAGAAAACCCGGTTTGCTGTCACATTAACAGCTTTTCTCTTGTTTTTTTTACTTTATCATCAGGAATACTAAAAAGTTATTTTATTATGAATCATTGAGACAATCTTTTTATCTAAGCCATGGCCTGGGATTATTTTTCATGAACCCATATCCCAATTTACATCTTACATTTCATAATAAAACATGGTAATTTAAGCATAACATGTGGTTTCTAGTGCTGCTGAAGAGGAATTAATTTCTGAAATGGCCATACAGCTCATTAAATTATTGCAGTTGGAGTTAACATATGTGTTATGGTCTCATGGTGAATAAAAGGATATGGAGTAAATGCACATGAGACAAAGTCTCTACAAATACATGGTAAAAAAAAACAAGCAACGGAACAACGCTTTTATTGTTGTTCTTCATCTTGAAGTCACCATGAGGCCTTCAACAATGAGCTTTGCTCATACCTCATAGTAAGTTCAAGACGGCCCCTAGCACCGGTTTAAGCGGAATTCTTTGCTAATTATCGAGCAACGCTACATCCATGTCTTCATTGGTCATGGGTGCGGAATTTTCAACAAACATAAATTAAACTGGCAAAGTGTTCTTACAATCACTGTCATCCTTTGCCCGACAAAAGCACTAGTGTCTTAAGCTAGTGGACGATTACAACATATAGACAAACACAGGGCACTCATGTTCATTTACTCCATATCCTTTCGTAAAATAGTACACAAAATGGGTCATTTCTTCCAGTAAACCACTTCAAATATTTGCGTTTTCACTAAAGATTCTAATTCATCGGTGACATATTGATCAAGTTAATAAGCATATCTCAAATATGCAATTTACGACTTTATAGTCTATGAATACAAAAATGTGCAGCTACAGTGCAAAAAAGGCACATTGTTCTTGACGTAAGATTGGTCATTTGCTCATGCACATAAAAATGGTGAAAACAACCACCATTGAAGCCTACAAATTATTTTCTTGATTACAAATTCAAAAAAGGAACTTTTTGAGATTTATAGTCCTTACACTATTTCGACTTTCAAATGTTACGTTATTAAAAATCTTTATCTCTATCAACGTTATATGTGTCAATAATTTTGGTTTCAATCTCAATATATATTCACAAATTTTGTAATTATCAATCCTTCCCATACAAGTAAAACCTTAAGTCTTATGGAATACTATAAACATAAATAAGTGTTCATATTTCACTATATTTGCACTACAGAAGACTTCAAATAAAAGTGAACTTTAAAAGTATTTACAATGCAAAAACGTGCATAATGCTAAAATGATTGATAAAATTGGCAACTGTCATAACAAAATAATATTGAGTGCTTTGTAATATCGGGAATATACAACTGCACCTTAAAGACTGACACTTGCATTTATAAAAGAACTAAAAGTACAATGACTTAAGTGTTTCGTTTGGGGTAGCATGGACGTTTTGTCACGACATGTATCGCAATGATTTTTCTGAGACTTATTTCATTCAATTAAAAATAACAGACCATTCAGAAATGATGAATGATATGCTAAAGGTGCAACATCTCAAAAGGGCGACAAAAGGAAATACACATTTTTATTAGACTTGAATTATCACACTCAATTCTATAGGAAATGTCACATTTTAAATTCGAGATTGTCACTTTTGTATAACAATGCCGTCTTCCACTTTTAATCCATTGGTCATTTTGGGATACGAAGATAGGGCTATCAAAATTTCAATTTCAATACTGAAGATGGTAACAGCATTCAAAAAATGGCACTGTGATTTTTTTCTATTTACTTTACATTTCTATTCTGCATAACCATTATACAAAACTATGTTTCACGTGTACAGCATAACTAAATTTACTGTTCATTTTTGCAACTTTGGTATTTTTGTATTTTTTTCAGTACCTATCAAACGAATTGATAGAAAAAATGGCAGTTTAATGCATTAATGCATCTGGTCTCTAAAAAACTAAAGTCTCTTAACATATAGAAGGGACCGACACCCTTTATTATTGATCTTTAACGGTTCAGGGGTGGTAGGCATATCATAATACCTTTTGTGTCCGGAATTTTGAAAATAAAGTCATGTTGAAAAAATGTTATTTTCTACAGTGAAGTTCAGGCTTCCTCCTTGTATTATCTTCAGGTGGCTTAAGGTGGCTCATTCTTCACATTTTAGAATTTATGTCAGATTTCGGAACTCCTCTGGTTTTCTCCATTCAATGGCTTAAAGAGTTTTGCACACGGACCCCCACTTTTCATTTCATGAATGTCTTCTATGGGTCAAATTAATGACACCTGATAGGTTTTTATAGAGTTCATGATACGACATCCTAGCTATTAGACAAAAAATAGTCCTGGTGTTAAATTAAGGGTAAATCCATAGAAATCCATTTCCGCTAATTTTTTTTATGTATTCCATCTCCGTTAAAAGTACACGGACCTTTTTACCATTTCATTAAGTCTTTAATGCTCAATAAATTAAAATAGGTTTCAAGAAATTTTTGATATGAACAACTTCAAGAGTGAGCCTCCTTAAATAAACTTGAAAATGTTTTGTAACCTGTTCGTTTAAATTTGATAGGACTTATATTTCCCAAAATCACAAGGTGTATGTAGTTTCCTCTTCAAAACAAACAAACAAAAAAGAAATAAAACCCCATATTAACTGTATCTCAAGACTCAAGAGAGTTTTCATCTGTTTTCCAAACCTGAATTTGACAAATCTAATGGTCTATAAGGAGCAGAATAACAAGTGTAAATACTAGATATAAAATATCCAAGATGCGTTTTATGTTGAATCTGTCTCACAGTTATAAAGATGATGATAAAACTAGACCGTTTTGTTTACTGATGATGTTCTAAATGCATCTAATACTGATTGATATTGATTTGCATATTAAATCATGTTAGTTAAATTCAATCCTGATAAAAAAAACTATATATTATGGTCATTTGTTATCTATCAGTTTTTAAACATCTTTGAGTTTATGGTCTTCCAAACGTTTAGCTTACCCGGAAATTCGAAACGTCGGAGAGAAAGTACGCTTACACATTCTTTGGGTGATCATGCATCACCACTTATATTGTCAAATAAAGTACTGAATACTGAAATACATAATGCTGCAAAGCAGTTCGTATCAAAATACACATAAAGAATTAAACATATGTACATATATATATACACAGTAATCAAATCATTAAGAAAAATGCCTTTATATACAAAAATGTATAACAAAGTAGAATAAAAAATCCCGCGAACGTCGGTAAGAAATAACTTCAAAGGAGAACGTACTATTATACGTTTTATTTTTACATTTGTATTGATAGTTTTTGTAGCAATTATTGCCGACGTACTCGTGCATTCTGATACATCCATACACAAAAGCTACACCAGCTTTCTTATTCAAGGTTCATATTTTTTCAAGTCACAAAACATAAGCTGATTTCAATACATTCAATGCAATGCCTTCTTTGCATTATAGTTCTCAATATATATAATAGACAAATCACGTGTAATGTAGATAAGAAAACAGTAAAAATTATGGAACGCCATCACTGCCTTATAAGAAGTAATTACTATGACATGATGTAAATGTTCTTTACATTATGCCAAACCGTTTTAACTTGATGTGAATACACCATTACTTTATCCGAAATCTTTGTGACCTGATATGAAAACACTATTACATGATATGAATACTTTAATATATGATACGAATATTTCATAACATGATATAAATTATTCATTATATGATATGAATCTCTTCATTACATAATGAATCTCTTCATTACATGATATGAATACTTTATTACATGATATGAATACTTTATTTTATTATATGAATACTTTATTACATGATGTGCAAACTTCATTACATGCTATGATTACTGTATTATAGGATAGGAATATCGTATTACATGATCCGAATATTTCATTACATCATATGAATACTTCATAACATGATACAAAAACATCATTACAATATATGAATACTTTATTCCATTATACGAAAACGTCATTAGATGATATAAATACTTTACTACGTGATACGAATACTTCATTACATGTTATAACTACTTTATTACATGATACGAATACTTCGATTACATGATATGCACACTTCATTACGTGATATGGTTTCTTCTTAACATTATGTGCAAAGATGTACATTGTCATGCCAAATGTTCATAACGTGATACGAAAACACATATGACATTATGTGAAAACTTCTTTATAAGAAACTTCGTTATAAGAACACGGGACCTCTCGGACGTCACCGTACTTTTATTTATATAACGAAAAGGTTGAAGGTTTCTCGAAAGAAAGGTTAAAAATCAGAACAGTGACATTTCTGTGAAAGTCAGTGGACAGGGGACCCTTAAATATTTGCTTGTATATATATTGTATTTGTTTGTTTAATATGCCACAAACTTTGTAAGTTTAATGACAATAAACTTTTGAATTTGACTATGAATTTGGTATTTCTAATATACAATCGGATTTTAAAAAATGAAGAAAAAGACATTCTGGGTGATAACAAGATCAATTTTCCTGTATGATAGAAACACATTAAAGAGACGACCATTTTATTTTCGGGGGGGGCGATTAATGTAAATAAATAATTTAATTTTCGTGTCAAAGAAAATAAATAATCTAATCTTACTTGTCATGAAAAAAATAATTTATTTGAGATTGATGAATAATTTTTTTTATTGCATATGCAAATGAATAATTTTACGTCGCAGATTTGTTCGAGATTTTCATAAAAATAGATTTTCCAGACAAAATCGCCGAAGCCCTCCCCTGAAAATCAAATGGTCGTTCCCTAAGATGGCTATTCAATACAACTTTACAATTTGGAAATGGAGATGGAAATGGAGATATGCTATGTAAAATGTAATACATTCCGGCTCTTTCAGAGTGATTTTCACTTAAGACTTTTGGTCCAGTATCATTTTTTCTGATAATGTTAACATTTTTCTATATTCCTTTCCACTCTTGGTTAATAGAACTTATGCTCGACAATTGACAATATGTTTCTTTTATTTTTGAATGGGAAATCTATGAATATTTTGGACTAAAGTGCCTAAAAACAGCAAAAACTGTCTGCCCATGTTTTGTATTATTTGCTTGATTTTGTTTGCCCTCTTTGAACTGTTATATTCAAACAAGAATTCATACATTATTTACTTTATTTAGGGGCCGACTCCGACCTGCCGTTGGGTGTTGGGTTTCCTCATCGGACGTTCATTAGAGATCTTATGGTGGCTTTGAGTTGTTATTACTCTCTTTGACACATTCCCCGTTTTCCCTCTTTTTGTCTATTTAATTGGAGAAGCTTTACAAATTTTCTCAAGCCAGCTCTTAATTGGCGTCCATAGAAAATGTCAATTTGCAATGTCAACGATGAATAACAAACTATAAGCGATTGTTCTTTCATTAAAATCACATTTGTTGCTTTAGAAACGTTAACTATACATCTTCTTTTCAAGATCGTTGCGAAGTGGACCTTTGCAAAGTGGACCATTTTCATACATTTCTTAATTTTCATCAAGAAAATCTGTATAGAAAATTTATCTTCTTGATACACAACACTGTAGGGACAAGACGAATAATAGAGATGCTTGATGGATTTTTTATATTGCAGGCTTTTTCCATATGAATTTGTTACTTGAATATTGTATATTTTTCATAATTTTTTATTACAGACGTTGAAATTATGTTTGTGATGCTCTACTCGTGATTTTGTTTTATTTGCTGGTTTGAAGATTTTCAGTAGACAAAAATGGACATATTTTGAAAATGTCCCATATATATATCGCATGCTTATTCCGTCTATTAACTCTTCATCGAGTGATATTGATAATCTTCTCCCCTGAAGAAATTCATTTTTAAAAAATCTATCAGTCAGATATCTTGCATTTCTTCCAAGCGACGCTCAGTAGAAATGTGATACCCTTCATATAATTACAATGTGGTCACTAAATGTGGCGTACGTCTCTTCACTGTACCAGGATTCGCAAGCCTAAAGATCACAAACATATTTCTATACAACCCTAAAAAAACCAAAGTTCGTTCCTCGGAAACAAACCCAATTTAAAACAAGAGGCTCTCAAGAGCCTGTATCGCTCACCCAGGCCATGGCCGACACCTTTGGCGCCCATCTTGGATATGATGCAAACTTGCTGGACATATTTTTGAAAGGTTACCTCCTATGGACTATTGTGACCTTTTAATTGTTTCCCATGGGGTCCAATGTTAAACTATATTTCTGTCTTGAATGTGATGCTGACTTGCAAGACAATTTTTGAAAGGGGCCAACTAAAGACTGGTATGACCAAGTTTTGATCCAACTGGCCGAGTAGTTTCAGAGGAGATCTTCAAATACAAGTAGTATGTGGGCAAGAGCAAAGTATCATTTGATGTGGTGGATCCAAATACAAGTAGTATGTGGGCAAGAGCAAAGTATCATTTGATGTGGTGGATCGTGGTGGATCACTGGAACAACGGCAGTAGAATTCCCAAAGGAACAAGGGAAGCGATGACTACAAAAATCGAAGTTCAAAGACATGGCAAAAACGGTAACAGATAAAAACAAAGACAAACCAAGAACGTGAGACAGCTACAATGCACATAATAAAAAGATAACATTAAGAACTAAGGCACTCATAGTGTGAACTCCCATGAAAACCGGAAGTGACATCAGATGCTCCGGAAGGGTAAGCATGTCCTGCCCCGCTAGCGACACCCGTCACACTATCAGTGAGGCATATAGTGGAAGTGACGTCACCAGAAGTGATGTAGACTGGAAAACATCACAGGAAGTCACATGGCCGGAAGCGGAAGTCAAGTGCATGAGCAACCAGAAGTAGCCCTAATTGAAAATATTCGGCCATTTTGACCGAAAATGACGTGTTGGAACAACACGTGAATCCGCACGGGTGTTGAATTACTTTATTTCATTATGCATATGCGACCGCTGGTGTGCGTGTCCACGGCTGTAGACCAGAAGTGGCCCAGTTGGAAGAGAAGAACATCTTTGAGTACTTTCCATATGGTGCAATGTTAAAACCATGTTCCCTGCTTATTGCCATCTTGCATATGCTACGGACTTGCCAGACACAGTTTTTAAAAGTGGCCACCTAAGGACCATTGTGGCCAAGTTTGGTTCAAATTGGCCCAGTTGTTTCAGAGGAGATTTTTAATATGGCGTCCAGTTTTCGACAGAGATCCAGATTGCGACCATCTTGGGTGGCGTAAGGACTTGCCGGACACATTTTTAAAGGGGACCACTCAAAAACTATTGTGACCAAGTTTGGTTCCAATGGGCACAGCGATTTCAGAGAAGATGTTTAAATTAAAAATTTACGTCGGATGGACGACGGATACCGGACGCCAAGTGAAGGCAAACGCTCACCCTGGAATAGCCATGCAGGTGGACTAAAAAAAATCTACAAGCAATTACCCGAACATATATGCCGCCTTTTGGTCACTTCAAAATAAACTCAGAGAAAGTAAAAGTCATACAAAGTCTTAAGAAAGACATGTGAATGAAAAACGGACCAAAAAAAATTTTTAAATTGTTTTATTTTATCATTCAAATCGAACTAAAAATTGATTTTCTTTTTAATTTTACCGCTTTGGTGTCATCTATTTCAAACGCCTTTAACTGGAAATGATAAAAAGCAAAACAAAAACAAACAAACAAACAAGCAAAAACAAGCCAAAGTTACAAAAACACACAAACTTAAAAAAGGAAAAAAAACAACGAAACACAAAAAAGATAAAATGTGTAAGGTGCCGATTTGAACTTACTATGAGGTATGCGCAAAACTCATTTTTGAAGGCCTCATGACGACTTCAAGATGAAGAAATTGTTCCATTGCTTTATTTTAAAATGTGTTTGTAGAGACTTTGTCTCAATACACGTGCATTATCTTCATTAATTATATAAAACAAACAAAACAAAACAGAGAAAACAAAATTAACAAGAGCTGTCGCCCAATGGCAGCCAAAGATACCCCCCGCTCATTGAACCCTGAATCGATATGGTAAGTACAAAATTAAGTTGGTGTGGACACAATACAGGTGCGGACACAGTACAAGTGTGGACACAATGATATAATCTTCAAGAAAAAACTTTTCACAAGGGTTCCAATGAAAACACTCTGTCTAAATCAGACAAATATAAAATTCACCCTTTTCAGCCTATTTGACATTTTACACATCTACAAGTAGTGTTCTTCCTTTGTCTAAAGTTTCATCAAAAACCTTCAAGTGGATTAAGAGGAGTTTTGCGTAAGAGGTAACCCATACATAGGGAATCAATGAAAACTCAAAGTTGAATTATCTCCCCTTCCTGGTTTCTGGCAATAATTATATTCCTTCATGCACATCTCCATATAGTGTTCTTACTTTGTGTAAAGTTTCATTAAATTCTTCCAAGTGGTTTAAGAGGAGTTGCGCTTACGAGGCAACCCATACATGGGGAATCAACGAATAGTCAAAGTCCAATTATCTCCCCTTCCTGGTTTCGGACAATAATTATATTTCTTCATGCACATCTCCTAATAGTGTCCTTCCTTTGTGTAAAGTTTCATCAAAATCCTTCAAGTGGTTTAAGAGGAGTTGCGCTTACGAGGTAACCCATAAATAGGGAATCAACG
>MJUU01048926.1:0-24082 GCA_002080025.1 Modiolus philippinarum
GAGGTTTAGTGGTGCATCTGGAAGACCCGGCAATGAATCTCTGTTTGAATGGATTCTTTTGAAGTTTAGTAACCCAGTAGATGTGTGGGAGTTGATTGTTTTCATCATTAGCTTTTATGCCAAATGATGATAACACTGAAGTGTGATTTTTTACCTTCTCATCCCTCGATATTGTAGTAGGGGTATAAGTACGGTTTCCAGATGAACTGTCGATGCCCATCTCCTTCACAAGACAGTCGAGATAGTGTTTCTTACACACAAACAGTATGTTGTTAGAAGCTTTGTCTGCAGGGACAATGACGTATTTTTCATGGAGGTTGGAAAGAGTTCTTTCTACAATGACATGTTTTGGAGTATCTGTAAAATATATTAACTATTTTTTATTTTTCAAGTAATAAATTAAAAAAAACTCTGTTTTTTCAATATAAACCAAAATTTTTTCTTTTTTTCATAATAAATATACACAATTAATGATTTGTTTTTCGAGTACGAACTTTTCTACTTGTATTGCATCGAGTGTGACAGAACGAAATGCAATACAAGTACATCGGCAAGCGAATACCGAAGCCGAGGATTCCATCCCAGCAAAACAAATTACTAATAATTTAGATATCGCTTATTCTTTTATTACTATATCCCATATATATGTAGTTTTATGCTGAAATATTTTTTTAAAGTTAAGCGAATTATTTTTGGTTAAATATAGCACTTTCTTTCTTTGGATTTTGGTGGTACGAAACGTCACTCGACGGGATATTAACGCAGTGCAATGATATTGAATAATCGTCGTTCGCGAACAATTGAATATTAAGCAAACTGGGGATAAAATTGTCCAAAAAAGCTTTATTGTAATGGTCAGCCTTGTCATCTCTTTGCACGAAACCGTCAACCGACTCGATTTTCCTGATCTTTTTGAAACCTGCTATACTACAAGATAGTAACAGTTTTATGTACATGTATGAAAATGTATAGCAAGAAACATCTAAAATGGCTGAAAGTTACAATTACATGCTACAATCGGCCAGGGAACTACACAGGAAAAACACAATAAGACCAAATTGAAACGTAACCAGCGATAAGAACTCAGGACAGCCAGACTTGGTACAAATGTACATGTCTCTATTAAGGATAATTTTATTCCGTATGTGTAGTCCACTCATTATTAAAAATTAGACTATTCTTTGAATACTTTAAGGAATGTTTGAGCCGAATACTTATATTGCATGTAATTCAAATATTATATTAACATTTTGCAAAAAATATAACAAAAAGGAAGTTTTTTTTTTTATTGAACCAGTAGCCCTTATTTAACACTAAGGCTAAGTTTTGTTTTGCAATGACCAATAAATGGAAATGGACTAAATTCAAATACATTAGAGATTGTGTGCGATTTTTTAAAACTGTTCCAATATTTTGGAAATGGTCACCAAAAATTAAAGAAGAAAAGAGGGAAATTCTCTAATATCCCGTGGACCAGAGGTCCCCGAGGGTATTCACCAGCCCAATAGACTTGTCTGACAAGAAAATTTTACCTTGCGTGTTATAGAAATTTACTGTTTTTATCAAAATTCTAATCCTTTAAAAATACCGAGGCTTCATTCCGTGTATGGCACTCAGTAGATGTCCTTGGTACTTAATTTGGCTTCCTATTTTGATTTATTTGATAGTGAGTACTTCTTTATTTCACAACTTTTAGGTTATGGCTTTCCATATTATTTGATTTTAATGCTGCTGTGTAAACACGTGTACAGGTGTACAGCGTAACAAAATTTTCTGTTTTTTATGCAACTTCGGTATTTTTTGTATCCTAGAATATATGTATGACGCATATAGAAACAATATGACAATGGCAAATAAAAAAAAAAAAACAAAAATTAACAAGAGCTTCAAAAACCGAATCACTAACAGTGAGAACCCCTAAAAATCTGGAGGCATCGTCATGTGCTCCGGAAGGGCAATCCAGATCTGATCGCGCGTGGCACCCATCACAGAGCAATCTAACTATGGTATTGAAAGATTTGTTCGACTGTTGACTTGTTTGTTTCATTTTCTAACTTTTAGACAAGACCATTAAATTCCATGATTATGCTACTTCTTCAACACTCAAACAGTACCATAGGAACAGTTTAAAACATCTGTTAATCTCTTTGTTGTATCTAGAAAATAAGCACAAATAATATGCACTACAAACTTCGTTCATAGACATAACGCTTAAACAATACAATGTAATATACAAGGCAACAGAAATCCAAAGCTTTTGAACTCCCACTGAAAACCGGGAGTATTATCGGGCGTTCCGGATCAAGAAGTAAGTGAAGAATACATAAAAGGGCAAGAAAAATACTTTTTGTACATTTGATTGACAAAATGACTTTCCCTATATCCACGTAGAAAAGTCTAACAAAACCACATAATGTTTTCACAATCCTTACAAACATGTTATCTGATAAGTCGCTGCTGAAAGCTATAAACGTTTATACTTCTTACGCGAACTTTTCTTTACTTTTAACTATTATTTTATAGAATATAACTGAATGTCAAGAAAAGTACAAAGACCATGTAAGGGGACCAGTGTGCTACTGTACTCTCTATACAGGATGTTATCATAAACATTTTCATGTACAACCAAAGATATCACAGGAGCTCGGAAATGGTATTCTACATAATTACTCCAGAGGGACACATGAATCTGATTATTTCATTGATGTCAAAGTAACAAATATGGCAAATCTAGAAACGCTGCACACAATAAAGGTAAACTTATGAAAAAGAAAGCGTAGGGTATGTATAGTCTGATCTCACAAATTCTTTATCTAAAATATGCAACCCCCCCCCCAAAAAAAAGTAGACATTATCGGGTAGACACCTCAAAGAAAAAGACCAGAGACTCAATCGGGTAGGGACTGTCCCATAAAGCATCACCAATCACCAGAGAAACGTTTCGTCAAAAATTTTAATTAATAAGAAAATAAAGAAAACTAAAGGCATAGATAAATAATTATAATTGATTACATTTTATAAACGTCGACGATTCTTGTGAAGATAAAGTCAAACGTTTGAGAATGTACGCCCAATTTCAGATAAAAATAGAAAAAATTTCTAAAGTTTGGATGTTTGTCCAAGCGCTTGGAAAAAAATATTCTCACCTTGGATACAATATTATACATTTGGAGAGGCAGAGAAGTTGTGTAAATGAAATGTGTTACAGATTATTCTTTACGCGAGTTCTAGCACCAATTATGCAAACTCTCTCATTAAGCATTGCTATCTCTATGGCCGTCTTATCAATCAAGGTTTCATAAAATTCCGTCTCATAGGATCCTTTAAAAAGTTTTTTTAGTAAAAATCAGTCCCTTGCGGTAAAATTTGAAGGTTCAGACCGAATTGTGATTCAAGATTTATTTTTAAATTAGAATTGAGATGAACATTTCTTTTCATTTTCCATGAAGATTCAGTAGCAATTGCTGATGAATAGGTACCAGACACTACCGAAATAGAAGGGGAGGATTGGCGTGAAATTAAAGTGGTTTCACCAACTATTTCTTTTGAAAATGCAGTTGACAGTTGTTCCGGTTGTTTACACCTGCTTTGTTTTTTTTTTTGTTCTTTGAATTTCGGCTCTTGCCAATCTTGTTGGGTAATTATGTTACAACCGTCATAAATTCGTTTGTAACTCAGATACGTTGAATTGTAAGTAAATTACGATAGTTGTCATAGAACAATGACTAAAGTGTCTGCAAATATTTTTCCAGTTGCCTAACTGTAATCAGCATTCCGTACATGACAGCCATTTATGGCACGCGCAAGTCAAAAAATTTCGAGAAATACACTATCTCGACGAGATACCTGGTTTCTCGCACGAGATACTAGGTTTCTCATTCAAGAACCAATCATCTAGATCGGGATCGAGATTAAGGGTTGCCATTGAAAAAAAAAATCATGATTCATGGAGTAATTAAATAAATAAGATACAATGGCTGAAAATTACAATTACAAGGGAAATGTAGAAGAAAAAAGCAACTGAAAGACAAAAGACAAATGGAAACACCGATAGGCAATTTGGATTATCGGACTAAAAGTTAGTGAGAATCGGACCGTCAGTCAAAAAAGTGCGAAGGATTAAATTGCTTTATGTATACTCAAACTTGCCCTTTATCTATCCCGATTACCTATAAAATAAATTCGTAGTTCACAACCTTTTCACAAAGTAAGTAAGAACCGAACCGTCAATTCAAGGAAATATCAACATCGGAAACAGCAAAGAAACAGAGACACAACATAAGTACGGCACAGAAAAGAAAAAAACACACACACACACACACAACACGGAACAAATAAAAACATTTGTGAGATCAGGTGCGCAGGTGTCAAATCCGGTACAGGTAACAACAATTAGCCTTTTAAAAGGGAACAACGGCAGTAGAATACCGAAGGAACAAGGGAAGCGATGCCTACAAAAATCGAAGTCCAAAGACATGGCAAAAACGGTAACAGATAAAACAAAGACAAAACTAGGACGTGAGACAGCTACAATGCACGGAAATAAAGATCTGTTGTCATCTGGGACACAGATATCCCATAGCAGATGGTGATGTCGACCGCAAAACTTCTTGAGGGATGACAGTTTTTGGTTGCATATCCTTGTTTAAGTAACCTATTTGTTAACAACCGGGCTCCATCATGGAAGTCACTGTATCGACTGTATCGACCACATGCTCTTGAATAGCGAATTAGCCGGGAGATGTAAACTCCGAATGCTGGCGCTATTTGGATGTTGCTACAAAGAAAAGGGAAGTTGACTATTGGAAAAGTGAAGTAATCGCGTTTGTCGTAATTTCGAGCTCTTTTGGATAGATCAGATGAAAAAAAAATCACCAAAAGCTAGGGTTATTAATTGACAAAATATTATCTTTACAACGGAAGCTAAAATTGAAGGATTGGGCCAGTTTTTTTATCTTTATTTTTGAAGAAGCCCTTCGATGAATTCAGCCTAATAAGAGTGGAGAAATAGATCGGCTAGGAGAGGTGCACAGTTTTTGCCCAAATGAAGTGCGATAGTCTGTTGAAAAACAAGTCCTCCAAACTGGACAAATGTATTGTCGATCAGAAACTCTTAACATTTTAATCACTTCTTCCTCTGTATATTTTTTCTCCGATTCGGAGTCATTTTTAAAGTAGGCTTGTTCTGTAACTACAACAATGTGCCTTTATCTTCGCTCACCGTTCTTATTTGCGAAACATCTATGAATTAAACCTTTCAGCCGAGATTTGAGTTGTTCATGAGAAATGGTAGTGTAAAGTGTGGAGAAGTCGAAAGTTTAATGATCTAGGGTTATCTAGAGTCGAAAGTTATTTTCCTGAAGGCACATCACGGTAATAGAGTAATGTACAGGTACTATACATGTTGAATTTTTATTTCTTAGATCACGATTGACATTACACCACCAGTAGTTGGGCACGTTCATGATGGTATTCGTGGAAGTCCTGAAGTTGATTATCAGCAAGATTTACGTCTTGATGCACATTGGGAAGGTTTCTTTGATCATGAAAGTGGGATAGAATTCTACCAGTACATGTTTGCAAAGGAATGTCTATCAAAGGATCATTTTAGGAACATAACAGCTGTAAGTAGTCATAGAATTGCAAATTCAGTGTGCACACAAACTAACTGCGATAAAAACATTAGTTCTAAACTTTCCAATCATTAATATCTTATTAAAAATAGAATGATTATTGTCATTTTATCAAAGCTTTACTCAATGTCAGTGGTAATAATTCTAACCCTTCGATACCGAGACTGCATTTCGTGTATTGCAATCGGTGGACTTCCTTCATACTTGATTTGGTACCCTATTTTGATAATTTTTAGATTTTGGCATTCCATATTATTGATTTCAATGCTGCCTGAGAGAGGTAACCTCTTGAATCGCGAGTACGGTATAACAAAAGTTATTGTATAGTATGAAAATTAGTATTTATATTTTTAAACCTTCATTTATTCTACTCATGAGTAGAGAAAAGTTTGTATGGTAAACAGATTGCTCAAATCATATCAGTCCGATGCTTAAAAATGGCAGCAAACGTTTTTTATATTTGAACATGAGATCTTATCATCGCGAAATTTCTATGCAAACATAACTAAATGCAATCGAATGATATATCAAAGTTCTAAAAAGATTCATTTTATTCCGATTGCTCGAAAAATATGGTTTACAGAGTTTAACATTTGAACCTGTGAGAAAGACGTATTATGAAATTTCATCTGAAATATCTTAATTATACAACGGCATAGAATACCAAAGGAACAAAGGAGTGGAATTTACAGAAATCGAAGTCCAAAGACATAGCCAAAACGAGAACATAGAAAACAATGACGTTAGACACAGAAAACAATGACGTTAGACAGAAACAAAGCACAGAAATAGAAATCACAACATTCAAAACAAAGGCACTCACAGTGTGAACTCCAGTGAAACTGAGAGTGACATTAGGTGCTCCGGAAGGGTAAGCATGTCCTGCTCTGTTAACAGCACCTTTTAAACGGTCAGTGAGACATATATGTTTTTGAAAGATCTGTAAGGTGGTTTATTGGTTAATGCAATTTTCTAACCCTGAGACAAAACCAATTAAAATCAATTAAATTAACCCTCAAACAGTACCGAGTGAAAGTGAACAAGACTGTTGAAGAATATTTTGTTGAAGGCCCTAAACAATGAGTGTTTGTAAAGTCACGATTCGACAAGAAACATGGCTGAAAATGCGAAACACATTTATTATTTGATCTTCTTAAAAAAGTTATCTACTGTGAAACGTTTGACGGACATTATACTTTATTTTTCGGATGTCCAGTATAAGTGTCATGTGGTTGTCTATATTTTGTTAGTCCTTCTATTAGTCCTTATGTCTGGCAAAAGATAACAGCGATTGCAGGAACAGTTTTCTAGTTATGAGCTCAACTAGAGAATTTATGAAGGCTTATGTGATATCTATTGAATAAGAATTGGAGAAGAGGTAATGCCATATTTACACAGAACCATTATTACTCGTTTTTGAGGTAGCCTTTCTGTGGCCAGTCGAAAGAAATAATATATTCTCCCTGTGTGGTCATCGTCCCATGCCAATACAATTATTGAATTTTTCTCAAGTTAAAGCATTCTACTGTGCCTAAATTAGTAAATTAGAAAGTAAATTGAAAGTATATTTGTGGAATTTCCCAAAATTTGATTATAACAAACAATGAAGACACCTATTAGGAATATACATTAAATCAGGTTCATGCAGGGGCTGCTTTAGAAAAAGAAAAAAAAGGGAAAATTTTAATTTCATTTTCCGCCTTAAATCATAATCGCTCAAAGTTTTCTTTTTATTTTTTTCTATAAGTAATTTTCCCATATATCCGGCATGTGATGCCTAAAATATAGCCAATGATTTTGTAAACATGGCAAAATTACTGATTAAAACTCTGATACGGCAATGTTAGATTTAAACTATTATAGGTCTCAAAAGATCGTTACAGTGTTTCTATATCACAAATGAGAATAAATTAATGTATAAAAGATAAACAGGAAACACTTACAATGGCCGAAAATCACAACCACATGCCACAAGAAAAACAATAAAATGACAAAAGAAAAACATAGACAACGATAGGTACCGGCACTAGCAAGAGGAAGCAGTAGGGTTAAACCAGTTTATGTTGAAGGCCTCACGGTGACTTCAAGATGAAGAACAACAATAAAAGCGTTGTTCCATTGCTTATCATTACCATGTATTTGCAGACTCTTTGTCTCATTTGCATTTACTCCATATCCCTTCTTTGTTAATTTTAGACTGGAGTTTGTCTCTCCTTTAGTGTTGAGATTTCCCGTGAGAGAGATGTATGCTCTATATACATTTCAGTTATGGTGTACTTGTTCTTGAGAGAATATCTCATATGGATACGCTATCACACTTTCACATTTTGGCTTTTTTATTTTTGTAATCTGAAATTGTTATTTTTACCACCTGTTTATTGTGCCCAAATCTAATGATTTTATTAAGTTTTCTTACACTTGTCTCGATGACTGCCCTGTGGTTGTTTCAATGTTGTGATCGTCTTCTATCATCTTTTTGACGGGCAATGGATGACAGCGATTGTAAGAACACTTTGCAAGTTAAGTTTATGTTTGTTGACGATCCCGCATCCATGGAGCATTAGGTAAAAACATGGATGTATCGTTGCTCGAAAATTAGCAATGAATTCCGCTCAAACCGGTGCTAGGGACCGTCTTGAACTTGCTTTGAGGTATGAGTAAAGCTCATTGTTGAAGGCGTCATGGTGACTTAAGATGAAGAACAACAATAAAAGCGTTGTTCCATTGCTGTGTTTTACCATGTATTTGTAGAGATTATGTCTCATTTGCATTTACTCCATATCCCTTCATTGCTAGTTATGTGTACCCACACCTCCCCTTTCTCTATCCCGTTTCCCTATAGTATAATAAACATACAAATAAAATCCAATACAGGTAGGCTACTAACTGCAAGACCACAATCATGAGAAGGAAAGGATAAGACAAAACAAAATTTAAACAAATAGTTCGAGGAATGCTCGCCGCTGAACTGCCAGCTAGCTCAAGGAATATAGTTTACCGGTAAAACACTGTCAAATCCACTGTAAAACATTTTTTTCTCTAAGAAACTCCGCAGTTGTCTACCAATCAGACTGATTGGCAGTGTGAAGCTTGTCATACCCAACCCTAAGGAGCACACTATGATACGATCAAATTTTGTGGAGGTTTACAGCACTAAACTTTATTTTTGTTGTCTTTTATTGATTGTTTCTTTCCCCTATCTTCTTTTAGTCCTATTGTCACCATATGAGTTGCCTCTTTATTTCAGTGTTTAAGGATGTATGATTTTTTGTTTTTATTTTCTTTATTTCCTCTGTCTTGTTTTTGTTTTCTGATGTAAAAAAAACTTCAAAACATATATGAAAGCCAAAATCAGCTAAGAACAGAGCTATGCAAGAGGGAGATACTAGTACTCCTAAGTTTTAAAACAGAATTTGTTAAATTTAGATACAAATGTATTTCAAAATTTTATATAAAATCGGTTTTCAGGCCAGCATCAATGTACTGACTACTGGGTTGGTAAGTACCCTCGGGGACTGACTTTCACGTGAGCTATTATAAATTATACAGAATTTCTCTTTAGACATAGTTATCTCCTTGACCGCCTTATCAATGCTTCAAAAAAAAATTCCGTCTCATACGATCATTAAAAAAGTTCTGTAATAGATATCAGTCCCTTGTGGAAAATGTGCATGAGAATAGTTTATTCATTAAGAGTACGAAAAAGGTAGCCTTTATTGTGAGAATTCAAGATAGGGAAACTTATCTTAGCGTACAAATTACGTGCTTGTAGTAAACAGATGCAGATTTAGTTGTTTTAATCAAGATTTTCATTTTTTTTGTTTATATCCCAGGAATTTGATTTTCTGTTTTTTCTTGTTTTTGCCATATCTCTGGACTTTGTTTCTTGTCATTTAAGCATCATTTGTTCCTTCGACACTATACTTCGGTGTTTTTTTTCCAAATAAAATACATATGAATAGTTCTTAATTAATTAGAATTTGTTTAAATTTTTTTTTTGCAAAAGAACGACATTTTATTGTGTCCTGTAGGAATATTTTTGTGCTTTATATATTTCTCTGTACTTTATTCCAATTTGGACTTTCTTTCAAAATAGACCAGTATCGAAATTGAATCTGATGTGAGTTCTACCAAGGCCATCTTGTTGACATGTAATGATTAATAAGGAAATAAAATCCACTTAAATGACTTACGACCAATGGTATGAAAAGTGGATAAAATGATAAAACACCAGTGTTTAATTTCGGTCCGTGTTGTTTGGCTGTGGGTTGTTTCCTTTTATTAAAAAGAAAGAATATGGGGGTAAATGTCAAGGAGACAACATCCCATATCCAGGTTGAAACGACCCAAAACAAAGCATCTAGGGGCCACCGTACGGTCTTCAACACAGTGAGGAACCTCATACCATATAGCAAGCCCTAAATGGCCCCAAAAAGTAAAAAAAGTGAAAAAATCGATGGAAACAAACCACATCCAATTACCCAAATATCAAGAAACTAACATTTTATAAGAAGTCAAGGACAAGCCAATGACCAAGATATTCCTGACTTGGGACAGGTGAAAAAATTGTGGTGTGTTTAAACTCGTTTTCTTGGATCCAAACCCTCCTCCTATGTGTGGTGAATTGCTAAAAAATAAATACACAAAAAGACTCACAGTAAAAATCAAACTAGAAAAAAGGCAACTTATCAAGACGAGTACCCTTACAATGAAGTACATAAAACATGAAGACAATACACACGATTACTGTCCGGACAAATACTTTATGTTTTCTGTGCCGTACTTGTGTGATGTCTTTGTATCTGTACACTTCCGATGTTGCCATTGTCTTTGTATATATTTTTAAGACTGTCGGTTCTTACCTTGTTAACTAATAATTTAGTTTTTTGCAAATTTCTGAAATGAATCTCTTGATAACGTTAGTCTGTCTTCATTTTACGATTTAAACAGGATTTCGATACTTATAATACTTATGGATCATATGTAGCAGAATCAGAAGGAACCTACTTCGTCACTGTGGTGGCATATAATAGGGCTAATGATATGTCGGATCCTGTATGCTCAGACGGAGTCACAATAACAACAACTGTACCTTCAGTGAAGGATGTTGTTATCAAGGATGCAAGAACTGAACCACGTCTTGTAAAAGATGATAACAACATCGAATGGTACATAGATGAAAATGTGAGAAAATATCAATTAGAAAATGTGTCAGAGGATTGCAGGTATTTTATTCGTACATGTCAGAAAGAGTGTTTTGCTAGCTAACTTTTTGATTTTTGGTCTTTAAAATATTTGAATTATATCTGTACTGAAGAGAATTGTCATTTTTAGAACTCCAATTATTTGCATAATTTCGTTATGTTATTGTGACCAGAGACATACATTTTTTGTATAATTAAAGAGATTGGCAACTTCACGGATTCTCGTGAAATCACGCCGCCATCGAGACTTCGATAAAACTTTCACTTCACAAATATAAACAAGGCATTGTCAAATTTCCACATGATGTCTCAGCTTTATTTGCCAATATCTCTTTTATTAATCAATATTTCTAATTCAAATTTTCGAAACACAACTATAAAATAATTAAGAAAAACAATTCACTTTTCGGTTTATAGATATGTCGAGTAAATTAAAAGTAGTTTAAGAAGTTCTGATGTGGCCGTACCATGTTTGTTGTGATTAATATGGGGTGATAGTAGAGTTGCCAATCTCTGTAATTATATGTCTCTGTTGTGAGCAAAGAGTAATATTTATTACGGGTTTTGAGATTTCAAATAATGAAAAAAACAAGCTTTCACAGTCAATTTTAAATGCAATATATAGTTGACATAAATATATCATTATGTTAATCTCATGATATTTTTATACAAAATTACATGATATTTTAAACTCATATTTTTAAAAATAAAAATAAGCAATTTTTGAATAAATCAGTAACGTATTTGTGCCAAAGCTTTACCATGACAAACCCTTGGGTATACTGATTTCGATTTTCAGGAACTTTGTATTACATAAGTTATAGAAAAACATCGATAAATATACATGCATGTTTGCAATTATCTTCAGAAATTTTCATCCAAAGTGTTATCTATTGGGTAAATTATTTAACCTAACTTTAGATATCTATTTTCAAATTTGATTTGGATTTTTTCTGTTATCTGTTTGATAAAGGTGAGCTTGATTATTTTTCTTTCTTCTTGAACTGAACCATTAAACAGTATATGACAGTTCCAAACAAAATAACACTATATGAAAGCGTTCAGTGAAGCTAAATCAAATTGCTTTAAAGTATCATTTACCTTATCTTATATATATTATCTTAAAGAAATAATGTATGCAATTTAAATTTTTTTCTAGGTTATGGTCCAGTATAAACGAGTCAATTGAAATGATTCCAAGTATAAAGGGTTTCAGGAATGCTGAAGAAGTTTGTAAAGGCATACAATCAGATGCTGCAGTATTTACAAGAGTTCTTCCGAATGTTAACCAAGTATAACTGTTCTTTCTAAAATTTACAGTGAAATATCAACAAATGTAGTTATTTCAGTGCATTAGCTATCAAACATTCAATAATAAGCAATTTGTCTCATGTACTATGGTTTAACAACACTTTTGGCTACAATTCATCTATATCATTGTTTGAAATGTTTATGACATTGGAAATGATGATATAAAATATTGAGGTAAAACAATGAAAGTCTTGCATGTCAAAATCACATTTTGATGGATAAAAGGGAAACTGATGATATAGAGTTACAATTTACAATAAAAATGTTTATTTCAGCTAAATATAACTTGGAACTCACTGACTGATAGTAAACTAGTACATGATTATGAAGTGGGATTGTCTTCAACAGCCGATAGCTTGGCACCTGATATTATGGAGTTCCACTCATCAAAACATCATACCTTTATTTTGATTAACCACTTTGGAGTTCCAGATGGAAATCTATTCTTCATTATTATAAAGTCGATCAGTAAATCAAACACTCTTGGTATTCAAGTAAGTATTGATATTTATAATGTTAAAAGCTTACATCTGTACATTGATTGTAGTTAGTGATATAAACAACAAAATACATTTCGACAACTTATGTCTCTTTAGTGCAGATATGATCAAAACATTAGGAAATCCATAAACTGAAATAGTTGTAAAGCTGACAAAGAACTAATTACCAAATAAGATCTAAAAAGGAAAGCCCAATCATATAAGGACAGAGCTATGTAAGAGGTAGATACTCCTTAGTTTTTACAAAAATTCTTAAATTCAGATATTGCAAGTTTTCAAATAAATCGGGTTTCGGGCCAGCACCGAAGTACTGGCAACTGGGTTGATGAATACACTCGGGATTAACAGTCCACCAGCAGAGACATCGGCACAGTGGTAATAAATAACAAAATACCGAATTTACTGTGAATTTAGTTTCTGCATATGCGCATTTCCACAACTTATGTCTCTTCATTGCAGATAAGATCAAAACATTAGGAAATAAGAGTTGAAGCTAAGTATTTGTTTTGCAAAAAACATTTAAGTATCATTAATCATTGGAAAAATATACACAAACAATAGAGGGATATGTGGATTAAAAAACAAAAGGCTTAGACCTGGTACAATTTGTGTATGTCAAATCATATCTCTAGGCCAGAAAAAATGTTTAAAATTGCTCAGCATTGTCAATATTAACTCGGGTATTAAGCTCTGATACCACATGAGCATTAAGAGTTCAAAACGTGGGTTCGATTCTAGTTCTGAAAATTCTGAAAAAAATGAATTATCGTTTATAAATTGATACATTCGTTTCCTCCACATTTTGAAACAAACTATGGAATGGGTAGCAGGAAACACCTACAATCGCTGAAAATTATAATTAAATGCCACAGTCTGCCAGGGTTCTACACAGGAAATACGAATAATACAAAAGACAAACGCAGACAACGATAGGAACTCGGGACAGCCGGACTTAGTACCAGCACTGGCAAAAGCCAGCGGTAGGGTTAAACCGGTTTCTGGGCGCCCAAACCTGGAAAAGCCCAGAATTAGTCGAGTTTTAATGGTAATACATGTAACTAACCAATTAGAATCCAGTTTACTACATGTAACTAACCAATTAGAATCCAGTTTACTACATGGATTGGAAATGTTCGAGATTGGAGAGTTTCGGATAAAAACTGCGGTGTATGTTTAAACATCTTTGTACAAATAGTTATGCTGCGAAAAAAGCTCAGTTGAAAAAAAAAGCCAAAAACAGAAAGCTTTTATTCAAATGTACCACAGATAATTGCATAAATTGGTTTCCAGAGTGTAGAAGTATTTTCTTTTTAAGAAAAGGGGAAAATTCATATTACAAGTAAAACGAATTGATACAAACTAATTCAGGAGTATAAATATACAGAAATATACAATTACAGATTTTGATTCCAATAAAAACAAAACAAAATAACACAAAAAGAAAATAGAGAACCCCCTGTTCTCTGATTTTCCTAAGACATCATAATTTTACAGTTGAAGTACAGCTCTAAAATTTTGATGTTTCAAAAACGCAAATTATTCAACGCATACAATTCTTACAGTTGATCAAGAAAAACAATTGGAAAAAAGATGGATTATTCTCATATTTTTTACGGCCCCGTTACATAGTAGTGGGGGTATACTGGTTTACCTCCGTTCGTTCGTTTGTCTGTCCGTAACCTCACTTTTCTCAGCAACTACTTTACAGAATGAAATCATATTTTGACAAAAGCTTTCTCATGATTGTCCTATGTGTATATACAGATTTCAAGGTTACCGCATAAGTACTTCCTGTTTTGCCGAGACTTCATTGTTTTTTATTGTTGTACAGCATATGGAATTTTTCGTCACAATTTTGTCTGAAACTGTAAGAGGGATTTAATTGTTGTTATGCACAGAGCTCTCTTATGGTGTAAATCCATCGTGTATTCGGATTTCAAGGTTACGCTATAAACACTTCCTGTTTGCCGAGACATCATTGTTTTTCATTGTTGTATAATATATGGAATTTTTCGTCAATTTTTTTTCTGAAACTGTAAGTGGGATTCAAATGTTGTTTTGCACAGAGCTCCCTTATGGTCCAATCTATTGTGTATTCTGATTTCAAGGTTAGTCATAAGCACTTCCTGTTTGCCGAGACATCATTGTTTTCATTGTTGTACAATATATAGAATTTTTCGTCACAATTTCTTCTGAAACTATAAGTGCATGGGATTCAATTGTTGTTTTGCACAGAACTTCCTTATGGTCCAATCTATCATGATTTCAAGGTTACATCAAAAGTAGTTCCTGTTTGCCGATATGTCATAGTTCTTCATTGTTGTACAACATATGGTATTTTTGTTACATTTTTTTTTCTGAAACTGTAAGTGGGATTCAATTGTTGTTTTGCACAGAGCTTCCTTATGGTCCAATCTATGGTGTATTTGGATTTCAATGTTATGTGATAAATACTTATTATTTGCAATTACTTCATTGTTTTTCATTGTTGTACAATATATGGAATTTTTCGTCACAATTTCTTTTGAAAATGTAAGGCAGATTCAATTGTTGCACAGACAGTTATAGTTGAACATGTTGGTTACTATTATATCATTGTGTTTATACTTGTATTGTGTCCACATTTGTACCGTGTCCACACCTGCATTGTGTCCCTATACAATTACATTTGGACTTGCCACATTGATTCAGGGTTCAATGAGCGGGGGTATACCAGGCTGCCATTGGGCGCTAGCTCTTGTTTTGCCCAAATTTTTGTACTTACCTTAGTTGATTTCAACATACTCCACAGCTGTTTGATGTTTAGTTTGAATAACAGAGCATTCATGTTTTTTTCTCAGAGTATCGGTCCAGTTATAATTGATAAAACTGCACCTCAATTTATAGGAGGACCTATAACTAGCTACTTTTATGGAGGATTTCTAGTAGCAAATTGGTCAGCTTTAGGGTTTCAAGATACAGAAGATCCATATTCCTTGAGATATGAATATGCAGTTGGTAAATCTTAATGAATTATTAGTGGAAATTGATCAAACAAATATTTTTGGAATAATAGAAACTAGAAATCTTTAAATAGCTAAATAAGTACATTGTGTATTACAATTGCTAAATTTTAAGTAAAAATATATTTCATGTTCATTAAAATTAATATCGTTTGAATTACAGTGAGATATTAAGAAGTGACTGATGGTATACTAAGTCTCAAACTGAATTATTTAGACGTTGTTTTTTTTTTCAAACAAAGGCAGTAGAATAACTTTAGAGTGAAATTTACATAAATCGAAGTCAAAAGACATGGCCAAAACGAGAACACAGAAAACAATGACGTTAGACAAATATAAAGCACAGAAAAAGAAATTACAACATTCAAAACAAAGGCACTCACAGTGTGAACTCCAGTGAAACTGAAAGTGACATCAGGTGCTCCTGAAGGGTAAGCAGTTCCTGTTCTGTTAACAGCACCCGTCACACTGTGAGTGAGTAAATCCGGGAAAATGTTTAAGTCGGTAGTCAAATCCGGGAAGACGCGAAGAGCTGAAAATGTCCACTTTTATTTGGAATGCTGACACGTCATATCTTTCAATGATGTTATTTTGACGGCCCTATAATTTCTTGAGGGATGAAATTAACATAGGTTGGACAAATCCCTGACTAAGCAGCTTTTCGGACAGTGTTTTTGCTCTGTTCAAAAAATCACTGTACAAACTACACGCTCGAAAAGGAACAAATCAACTGTGAAATGTACACTTCATAGGCTAGAGAGGTAGGTTATTGCTGCTAAGAAAGGGCAAGTTCACAATTGGGGAATTAAAATCATCACTCTTGTCATACACGTATAGCTTAGATTTCAAACATCCATCTTTGTCACTATACAATAAAAGATCTAGGTACGAAGCTGAAGTAGGTGTTTCAGTTGTTTCTGTAATTTCAAGCTCATTGGGATAGATCTGATGTAAATACTCCTTAAATTTAGAATTATTAAGAGAAAGTACATCGTCTATGTAGCGAAAGCTGAAATTAAAGGTCAGGGCTAAATATTTTTGTTTTCTTTGAATAAGCCCTTGTAAAAACGTGGCCAGGTACGAGTAAAGGAAAGGTCAGCTAAAAGCGGCGAACAGTTTGTTCCCATAGGAATCTCTATTGTATGTTGGAAAACACGACCTCCGAATTCGACAAATATATTGTCGATCAAAAATCAAAATTGTCATTTTCCATACACAACAGAGGAATATTTAGGGTCACTTCAATCAGTAAATTTATATCGTTTTTTTTTAGAAATAATTCTTAAAATTAACATTGTTTTACTGATTAATACATAATGTTAGTGAGCATTTGTCGTGTATCAAATAGCAAAATACAGAAGTTTACTGTGAATTTAGTTTCAAGGAAGAAACCAAAAAATACCAGTCTTCTCTCTCCTCCCTTTCAAATTAGACTTATATTGAGTATATGACAAACTTTGAAAACTTATACTAGATAGACTTGTGGTTGAGATGCAGTGAATAAGGAAATAAACAAACAATATAATGATATGGAGTAAACGCACATGATTAATTGCATGGGTTGGGTAATAATTGTAGATACAAAGTCTCTACAAATATATGGTAGAACCAAGTAATGGAACAACGCTTTTATTGTTGTTATTCATCTTGAAGTCACTATGAGGCCCGTAACAATGTAGTACGTTCAAGAAGGCAACTAGCACCGGTTTCAGTAGAATTCGTTGCTAATTGTCGAACAACTCCACATCCATGTTTTATTAAGCAAATGGATGCAGGGTCGTCCAAAAAAAAAATTCACTGACAAAGTGCTCTTAACAATCACTATGATCCATTGCCCGACAAAACCCCAAGTCTTCTAAGCTGGTGGACAGATACAATATATAGACAAACAAAGGGCGCTCATCATGTCGATTGTAAGAAATATTTGCTTAAGAAAATAGTGAGATGAGGACACTTTAAACAGATGGCCAGAATAATATTTGGGATGTACAAATAAAAATAAAATAAAATGCCGAAATTTAAATGTTTAATTGCATATCCATATGAACAATTCTTTCAAGAAGATAAAACCAAGTAACTGTAAATTTACTTGTTGATTATTAATTTGTTGATGACCTCATTTTGACTTCAAGATGCAGAACAACAAATTTAACCTGGTTGTTGCGACAATGCATGTCTTTTCCGTTGAGCAAACTAAACCCAAAATAAATTCAAAGGTCAATAACCAAACGATGTAAAAAAGCTGATACAGAACAAAAATTAAGTATATTCTTATCCCAACCAACACTCAACAAAAGGCACATGTTTTTTTAAAGATACTCCTGAGTTTTAAACAAAATTCAAATATTGCAACTTTACACATAAAAATCGGGGTTTGTATTGGTGCACTTGGTAATTAATGACTGAGTACTGAAGTTTATCTTAATTTAGTTTCTTTTTATTGCCATTTCGACCACTTATGTCACTTCTTTGCAAACCAAATTAATAAATTTTGATTCAGCCGAAAGATGTATGAAGTTACAAAATTCAATTTCGAAAATGTTTAAAAAAAAAAAAATAGGATACATGTTTATGGTGCAAACGTGACTTGAGCTTACTTTTATTTTTGAAACCATTTTGTTATTTCTCTCCCTTAAAACGTGTATGAACTGCGGCTTAATTATGTCCTAATGAATTTATAATGTCCTTTAAACTATAAGGAATTTTACAATCACTTTCACTGTCTCTACCAAGTCAGAGCCATTGCGGTCGACAATTTTTCTGGTGGTTTTCCACCTGGTTCGTCTTTATGTCTTTTGCACTTTGGCTCTTGACAATTCTGTTTGGTAATTTTGTTATTACCCCCATTTTCAGAGATTTCCATTGATTTGCTCTGCAGCAGTTCTTTCCTTGGAACTTTTTTGTGTTATTTGGAATATTTTGTTTTAACTGCACCTAAGGGTAAAGACACATCAATTACCTTTACAGTTATTTTTAAAACTCATATTAAGTGATTTTCAGAAGTTTATTACTTCATGGAAAACAGATGATTAATTTTTTTACCAACCGACTGATTATTTCATAGAAAATTCTCTTACTGAGAAATGATCACTTGATATTTTACAGGAAGTAGCCCTTATACGGCAGATGTTCAACAGTATGGGCCAATCCAAGAAAATGGTCCATGTAGTTTTACTTTATCATTTATGTGTACTGCAGTAGCTGTATCATCATTAAAGTGGCAGTTGCATGGCCATCATGAATATTACATCACTGTCAAGGCTAAAAATACAGTTGGACTGATTTCTACACAAACTTCCCTCCCTTATATCCATGATGTCACGTTACCAACAACAGGAATTGTACTAGATATACAGACTAATGCTTCAAATGTCCCTCCTCTGCAGGTATTACATTAAAAGGATAACATTAAACACATACAATGACCGAAATCTACAATTACACGCCACAATTCACAAGCAAACTACACAAGAAAAATCCTAATGAAGACAAGGTACAAACATAAGTAACGATAGGAACTCTGGATAGCCGGACTTGGTACCGGCAAAAGCAAAAGTATATCTTTTAAAGCATTCTGAATTACAAGTGTAAAGCATACCTCAGTACAAACGAATTTTTCCTGTACACTGTAATTTTATAATATTCTATTTGCACGTCACAAAAATATTATGAACAATTTCTTCCACACTGGTATATTTGTTTGTTTGTTATTGATTAAGCTAACTTTACAGGAGAAAAAAATAAAAAAGGTGATTCTTATCTTAAATTTTTGTGGGAAGTAAGTTGAAACTATCGTATATTATGCACTTTATTGATGAAGATGGCCGTTTGAAATCTAAGCTATATGACAAACGTGATGATTTTAACTTCCCAATTGTTAATTTTCCCTTTCTGAGCAGCAATATACCTACCTCTCCAGCCCATGGAGTGTACATTTCACAGTTGATTCGTTACTCGTTACTGTCGCACATGTAGTTTATACGGCGATTTTTTGAATAGAGCAAAAGCACTGTCCCAAAAGTTGCTTAGTCAGGGATTTGTTCAGCCTTTGTTGCTTTCATCCCTTCAGATATTTTATGGCCGTCACCATGATATCATTGAAAGATATGACGTGTCTGTGTCCCAAATGAAAACGGACATTTTCAGCTAGATTTCACGTCTTCACGGATTTGACATAACCGGTTTTGACTCAACCCTGGATTGACTCACTGTTACTGTGGAAGGTGCCGCGAGTGGATCAGGACATGCTTACCCTTCCGGAGCACCTACTGTCACTCCCGGTTTTCATGGGAGTTCACACTATGAGTGCCTTAGTTTTTAATGTTGTCTTTGTATTTCTGTGCTTGTAGCCGTCTCACGTCCTTGTTTTGTCTCTGTTGCCGTTTTTGCCATGTCTTCGGATTTCGATTTTTGTGGTCTTCGCTTCCCTTGTTCCTTCGGTATTCTACTGCCGTTGCTTCATTAAAAGTGTAGTTATACGAGTCATAATTTTGCTCTTCCTTTAACTTAACTATCATCAAACTGGGTTGCCAATACATTCTGTAGAGCTTTACGCTTCTCACATTATGACGTTATTATGACGTGATTTAAGCCCCAAGGAACGATAGAAAATCGTAACAACAAAGGGTTGTTCGAACATTCAAAACTGACACTGTTTCGAGTAGCTCGATCAAAATATTCTTCTGGTAACAAAACCTTCGCAGATAAAATGAATAAATTTAATGTAACTGAAAATTTCCGAAAGGGTGTGTGAATGTAAGTCGGAATTTCCTGTGCAATTTAAGAGAATTTGAAACCTTTTAGAATAAAAAATCTAAACTAAAAAATGAAGGATGATAAAAAACTGGGTTTTTACAGCTGAAGTAGTGTAAAAAAATCAGAGGGCTCATCAGAATATGACGCTTCCAGCCCACACGACTCTGTGCTTAATATTCAGGATCATTGGTGAATCTTTTACGATACACAGCTGTCAAAAGCCCGCTAATATATACATATTCCGGTGATCAGTCATGACTGTTTTACAATAAATTCTAGTATGTCTATGTTTTGCAATTTTCTTGAGTTTGGCTGTAATTAAAATGCATAGAACTTATTTTCTTTTTTCTGCTATTTTTTTTCTATTTAGACGAAATAATATGTTGAGATATTAAAAAGCGTTTTCATGGTACTTGTTTGAAATCACACAAACTATAGGAGACCTTTCATAACAAATAGAAACTTGGAAAATAAGCTATGCTTAAATTTAGTGAAAATACATCAATTTCAATGATATTGCAGGATGTTGAAGATATAGACTATACTGACAATACAGAGTCACTTTGTGTTCGTTGGGATCGATTTAGCCATCCTCATTTAGACGTTAAGTTTCATGTATGTGTTGGAACTGAAATAGGAGATTGTAATACCGTTTCAAAAATAAGCATTAGCGGAATTAATAGATTTTACAAGTTTACATCATTGTCTCTGAAATATTTTCAGGTAAGTGTATTTTTAGATTACAAAATATTTTTGCTCGAATGCAATCATGGATAGACAGAAGCAAGCAATTGAGGAAATCCTTTATTAAGCACAAAACAGTTTCCATTTAGTTGAATGTTTCCTATTTATAATAATTTTGCAGAGTCTACTCGGAAATAGTTCATTTATATGAGGACCAGAATTGCAATTTAAATGGTGTACTTTCAAACCAGTTTACGCGATGAGCTTGTCTCTGGGAAAGAAGCGGGTCAAATAATAAGTAACGGGCTTGGGGTAATATATAAACAGTGAATTGCAACACAATACTGACAAAAATGAAAAGAAAAATAAATAAAGCTTAACAATTAGAGAAATAACTTATAAATTTCAAGCAGTTTGAATTTTCACAAAAAGGGATACAATACTTTCTGAAAGGTAAGCATAATTTTCTACAAGTGTGGCACCCGTCGATCTGCCTAACAGTTTTTTGCAACTTACGCTGTTCCCGTTACTAGTGCTAAACTCCAGATAAATTGAACGGTTTGTTTTTTTTTACATTGTGAGATTGAAAAATCGAAGTTATCACACAAAAATGATTGTAACCACGAGTTAACAAAGAGTTGCCTAGTGGTTCCCATGAATTCAATCACATTCACAATCGCTTGTTACATCCAGACCTGTAAAAGATATGTCATATATTTATATTATAGTGCTACCTGAGGGCTACAGTTTGATGACAAAGCACAAAATCATACTCCTGGTAATGAAAAATTAGTCATTCGTAAACCACACCGTTCCATGCAAGTCATGGTCATATGCAAGGATATACTGTAATGATGTACTGCAAAAATATGATTTATTTCAAAACTATCTAATTAAATGTAGAACAGTATGTTTATAAAACATCAAAGATAATTTTCTAATTATTTCGTAGACTTATTATGTAACAGTATTTGCTGAGGCGTCCACTGGCTCTGTTAATGTTTCTTCAGATGGTGTTATGGTGATAAATCCTTATTTTGTTCTGTCAGACATTCAAATAATAAATAAAGAAAACTGCACCAGTAAGTACAACATAATTTAGAAGTCGGCTTGTCGGTAAAAATTCCTTGGAGAATATGTTTTTTTTTCAAATAAATATTTCCCACAGTGTTGCTGGTAATACGTTGAACATAAACTGGAAAATATATAGAAAATATATTAACACAGTTTAGATGTTCAGACTTCGTTTTTGGGCGTTATGCAAGTAACATTTTGGAATACATTGTCTTTTTACACATTTCGAAAAAGTATTTTTTGTGTTTATGTGCTCTTCTGTTATAAATTATAGTTATATTCAAATAGTACAATTGTTTTGATGATAACAGTCCTATATTCTATATATATACTGGTTTTTTTATAACGTATCACCCATTGCAGACTTTTTTTAAATTTCAGCGAGTAAAACCCTGAACAAAACTCATTATGTGCAGGTTAGTATGGTAAATTACGGAAATGATATATGTTATAAAAGATAAAAATATATATACAAATGGTTTGCTGATCTAGCAATAAACGTACATGTATTTATCACTGAAGATTCTCCAGTGATAGAAGGTGATTAGGCAGTATCCATTTGCTAGCAATTCAGAGAAAAGAAAAAAAATTGTTTAATTGCAAATTATTGGATTGGTTTATTGGTGTATAGTCATTCATACCTTATTGCAAAATTTAAAAAAATGCATTTCATTAGGTGCCGTTTTTTGCTATATATTGTGATATGAAAAAATCTGATTTTCTGATATCCAAAAAAATTTCTCGATTTTGCAAATTTTACTTTTTTTTATCTCATTCTGTTTTATATCCAAAAAAAGAAAATTAAAAAAATAAAAAAAATAAAAAATTTCAATTATATTATATCAAAAAAAAAATTATTAATTTCATAAATAAAAGTGACAACAAAAGTCCGAATCGATCAAAGGGAGAGACAAATAAGGAAAATCCGTATAAGATTCCAACACAGAAAATTTTTGGCAAGCCGTCAAACAACGGCAGTAGAATACCGAAGGAACAAGGAAAGCGATGACTACAAAAATCGAAGTCCAAAGACATGGCAAAAACGGTAACAGATAACAATGACAAAACAAGGAAGTGAGACAGCTACAATGCATGGAAATTAAAAGATAACATTAAGAACTAAGGCACTCATAGTGTGAACTCCCATGAAAACCGGGAGTGACATCAGATGCTCCGGAAGGGTAAGCATGTCCTGCTCCACTAACGACACCCGTCACACTATCAGTTAGGTATATATTGTTTTGAAAGTTCTGATTTGAGGCTGATTGGAATTGCCATTTTCTAACCTTTAGACAAAACCAATAAAAATCCATGGTACGTGTTACTTCTCTAACCCTCAAACAGTACCAAAGTAAAAATTTGAAAAGCTGTTGCAAGTCTCTTGAGTATTCAAACATTAACCAGGACAAACCAGTAGTACGAACATAATAACGAAGACAAAACTAAAATCTCACAGTATGATATACAAGATAACACAAAAAACTTAATCCACTGACAGTGTGAACTCCCATTAAGACCGAGAGTGACATCAGGTGCTCCGGAAGGGTAAGCATGTCTGCTCCGCTAGCGGCAGTTTTGATATCAGAATTGATTTTTGATATTCAAAAATTTGATTTTTCTGATATCAAAAATTCGATTTTTTTTGTTATTTGAAAATTCACTTTTCGATGTCAGAATTCAATTTTTGATATAAACAAATCCAGATTATTTTTATTTTTATAGAAAAAAAAGTCTGACTTTTTGATATCAGTAATTAATTTTTGATACCAGAATTTCGATTTTTTTTTATATCAAGAACATATTTTGACATATTTAAATATTTTCTGAAAAAAAATTCTAATATAACAAATCTAAATTAGTAATATAAAAAAATCTTTATTATATCAGAAAACTTAATTTCTGATATCCAAAAAAAAAAA